>SJYQ01000326.1:253755-284621 GCA_006410935.1 Redunca redunca | reverse complement strand
AAAAAAAAAAAAAGAATTAAAACTGTTAAGTGCATAAAAATAATTACATATGTGGCAATCCTTTAGACTACAAAAAGGGAGTGCTGCTGCTGCTGCTAAGTCACTTCAGTCGTGTCCGACTCTGTGCAACCCTGTAGACGGCAGCCCACCAGGCTCCTCCGTCCCTGGGATTCTCCAGGCAAGAACACTGGAGTGGGTTGCCATTTCCTTCTCCAATGCATGAAAGTGAAAAGTGAAAGTGAAGTCGCTCAGTCGTGTCCGAGGCTCAGCGACTCCACGGACTGCAGCCTTCCAGGCTCCGAGGAGAGCTACTAATTTCGTGAAATTGCAGGATTCAAAGTCAATAACACAGATAAAAAGTGTTTGTATCTACAGCAATGAAAAATTAGAAAAAATAATTTGTAATATCGTCAAAAATATTAAATATATAGGGGGAAATCTATTGAAAAATATACAAGATCTTGACAAGGAAACTATAAGACACTGGTGAAAAATTTAAAAGGCTCAGATCAATGGGGAGCCATTCTTATGCTCATTGACAGAACTTGGTATCTTAAGGATTTTGTTTCCACCTTAATTGATCTATAGATTTATTATAATATGTGTCAAGTTCCCAAGAGGCCATTTTGAAAATAATGGCAAGCTGATTCTAAAAGTTGAGCAAAGAAGAAGGATCTAGTGTAGCCAAAACAATCTTTTAAAGAAAGTGAGAGAACCTAACACTTTACTTCAAGATTTAATATAAAGCTACAGTAACAACACAGAGCAAACATGGACTTAAATATGTAATATATAGATAGATCAATGGAAAAGAACAGAAGCCAGAAATAGACCCATAGATATAAAGTCAGCTGATCTTCAGATAAAGCATTGAGTGCATTCAATGGGGGAAAAAACTAACAAATGATGCTGAAACAACTCAACTTTTATACTCCATAAACAAAATACTAATTAGAGATAAATCTGAGACTTAAGCTCATAAACCACAGACAAAAAATAAAGAGTAGCATCTTAGTAACTTTGGGAGTAAGCAAAGATGTTTCCAAAAGGGCAACAAATCAGTAACTCTAAATGAAAAATCTATAAATAGAAATTCATCAAGGTTAAAATTTACATCTCATTAAAAGAAACATTATTAAGAGACTTAATTGGGAAAACATTTCCATAACATACATATTTGACAAAGATACATACATTCTGTATATCCAGAATACATAGAAAACTCCTATAAAACAATAATAAAAAGGCGACAAACAGTTACAAAATGGGCAATGATTTGAGCAGATACTTCATAATGAAGAAATACAAACAACCAATAAGTATATGAAAATGTGTTCAAAATGCTCCTCCACCAAATTGTAGAAGACTTTTGTACTCATAATTACACAAATATCCTTCTATAGGAGAATGAATAAACAAAATGTTGTTACCATGAAATATAATTGTTCTACATAATATAAAAAGGGAAACTACTGATAAACACAATATCATGAATAAATTTCAAGAACATTGTGAGAAGTAAAAGAAACCAGACACAGAAATATATTGACTTATTTAATTTGTATAATTTCTAAGAAAATATAAATCTAAGCTATGGAAACAGACATTAGAAAGTAGTCACTTGTGTGGGTGTATAGAATGAATGGGAGGTTGGCCATCAAATAGCATGAGGAAATTTTCTAGGATAGTGTAAATGACATGATAAAGAAAAAGAGTAAGTGAGCCACAGACTAGGAAAAAGTTTTCAAAATATGCATTACTGACGAAGGACTCATATATAAAATAGTGTCCATCTGGTCCATTCAGAATAGATGCTCACAGTGTAGTCTGTTCACAGTTATGCTGGAGAAGGAAATGGCAACCCACTCTAGTATTCTTGCATTGAGAATCCCAGGGACAGGGGAGCCTGGTGGGCTGCCGTCTATGGGGTCAGACACAGTTGGACACGACTGATGCAACTTAGCAGCAGCAGCAGCAGCACAGTTATGCACATATAAAATTGCTAAGATTCATCAAACTGAATGCCTAAGTTCATATTACTGTATGTAAATTACATCTCAAAATATATATATTGACCACCTACCAAGTGCCAGATTCTGAGCAACTCACTTGAGACATAGTAATGAAAAAGATTCTGCTCTTATAAAACTAGAATATCCAATAACTAGCCTTTTGTAGATTATTCAAGGAGTTAGAACTCAATTACATCCTTCTCTCTATTGTCAACATAAGCGACTATTTTTTTCTCAATACATAATATACCGAAAATGTGCTACATAAAGAAATCGTAGTTTTACTTACATTTCTATCGCTGACTAGTTTTATGATTCTGGGCTGCCTTTTTATCATTAATATCCTGATCTGCAAAGCAAGGGTTATGAGTCCAATATCCTTTAATTCCTAGATCTTTACTGACTTTTATTTTTGTTCAGTTCAGTTCAGTTCAGTTGCTCAGTCGTGTCCGACACTTTGCAACCCCATGAATCGCAGCACGCCAGGCCTCCCTGTCCATCACCAACTCCCAGAGTTCACTCAAACTCATGTCCATCGAGTGAGTGATGCCATCCAGCCATCTCATCCTCTGTTGTCCCCTTCTCCTGTCCCCAATCCCTCGCAGCATCAGGGTCTTTTCCAATGAGTCAACTCTTCGCATGATGTGGCCAAATATTGGAGTTTCAGCTTCAGCATCAGTCCTTCCAATGAACACCCAGGACTGATCTCCTTTAGAATGGACTGGCTGGATCTCCTTGCAGTCGAAGGGACTCTCAAGAGTTTTCTCCAATACTACAGTTCAAAAGCATCAATTCTTCGGTGCTCAGCTTTCTTCACATTCCAACTCTGACATCCATACATGACCACTGTAAAAACCATAACCTTGACTAGATGGCCCTTTGTTGGCAAAGTAATATCTCTGCTTTTTAATATGCTGTCTAGGTTGGTCATAACTTTCCTTCCAAGGAGTAATGATGATATCATCTATTTACCATGAAGCTACAAATTTGAAGGGGAAACTGTTCATCCTGGAGGGAGATAGTCCCAATTTGTTGACCACAATATGGTAACTCTTATCACTTGCTATTCTATGGCACTCCCACTGAGCCAGTTCTTGTGAGTTAAATCAAGGAGTCTGGAATTACTGAGATCTTGAAGAAACTGAGTTCTGATTAGTCCCGACTTTATTCAAACTCTAATTGCCTTTTTTAAAAATCAGATTTTTCAATTATGTTAATTTTGAGAAAGAGAGACCAACCCAGAACTCAAATCTTCAGATAAAAGACCCCAGTTGTAGAAAACCTTTCCAGTTTGCCAAGGCTTAAAAGTTGTTTTGTTTTCCTAAGTGAATTAGTTAAGACTCAGAGATGGGAGGGAATCTAAAATCCATATGTTCATAAAACATTCCCTCTTGTAGACATTTAGAGAACATTCAAGAATAAATTGCTCTTTTATGAGGTCTGCAGAGAAACATAATACATAACTTGCTTTTGTTGTGATTTTTTGAATTTCACCTTTCTCTAAAATTGCTTAAACACTTTTTGATTAGAGAAAATAAACCTCAATATTGCCAAAACTTTACACAAAGACCGCTTTCCACACCCAGTGCTACTCACTTCCTCCTGAAATCTGTAACCTCTTCTTCCATGTCCACCCAATGTCTTTTCTTTCTTCCTGTGTACAGTCTCAGCTTACTCCTATCAATCCTTTTCTCCATCATCCTACGCTAATAACCCCTTAACCTTTACATCATTCTTAACACTTCTTTCCAATAGCCTTAAGTCATTCATTTAACTTATTCCACAAAAATTGACTGAAGAACAAATAATGTATGCAAGGTGCTTCCTGGGTCCAAGGATACATGGGTGAAGAAAGTCCCACCATCCTGGAGCTTATAATCTAAGAGATACTAAGAAAGAATTGTAAGTGTGATTGCTCTTCTTTATTAAGTCCTCTTGCAACCATTTAATTTGGTCTGCGAGTATGTGCTTAGATTTACTTCTCAGTGGCCCTTGAGTCAAGGTGTCAAAGTACAAGTTTCTGTCTAAACTGCCAACTGTCACTACAAACTTCCAATTGACATATTTCTTGCTTAAGAAATAATTTCTCAACATTCTAAAAATATATCTCCCCAAGATCTCTCTAAGTAGCAAAAAGAAAAATACTGGTGACAAAGGAAAGACAAGTATAGTCACTATTTTATTCCTTCTGAGGCTCTCTGCTTCTAACATTTTTTGCCTTTTGCCTTTCACTCTGCCACTTATACATTCACTTACTGATTCATTGATTTACTTAAAAATATGTATTTTGTGCTTACTATGAGCCAGGGACTGTGGTGAATAAGTAATACTTAATCTATGTCAGGGAGGAGCTCAGAATCAAAATTACTGTCTCAAACTATCTTGGTACAACAAATGATAACTACCTTTGCCAATCAAAAAAGTGGATTTTTCTCACTCTGTCCAAACATGCGTTCTTAAAAAAGAATGTTTAAAGGTGAAAGTGCTGCCAATATGCCAGCAAATTTGAAAACTCAGCAGTGGCCACAGGACTGGAAAAGGTCCGTTTTCATTCCAATCCCAAAAAAAGGCAATGCCAAAGAATGCTCAAACTACCGCACAATTGCACTCATCTCACATGCTAGTAAAGTATTGCTCAAAATTCTCCAAGCCAGACTTCAGTAATATGTGACCCATGAATTTCCAGATGTTCAAGCTGGCTTCAGAAAAGGCGGAGGAACCAGAGATCAAATTGCCAACATTCGCTGGATCATTGAAAAGGCAAGAGAGTTCAGAAAAACATCTATTTCTGCTTTATTGACTATGCCAAAACATTTGACTGTGTGGTTCACAATACACTGTGGAAAATCCTGAAAGAGATGGGAATGCCAGACCACCTGACCTGCCTCTTGAGAAATCTGTATGCAGGTCAGGAAGCAACAGTTAGAACTGGACATGGAACAACAGACTGGTTCCAAATAGGAAAAGGAGTACGTCAAGGCTGTATATTGTCACCCTGCTTATTTAACTTGTATGCAGAGTACATCATGAGAAGTGCTGGGCTGGAAGAAGCACAAGCTGGAATCAAGATTGCTGGCAGAAATATCAATAACCTCAGATATGCAGATGACACCACCCTTATGGCAGAAAGTGAAGAGGAACTAAAAAGCCTCAAAGTAAAAGAGGAAAGTGAAAAAGTTGGCTTAAAGCTCAACATTCAGAAAACGAAGATCATGGCATCTGGTCCCATCACTTCATGGGAAATAGATGGGGAAACAGTGGAAACAGTGTCAGATTTTATTTTCCTGGGCTCCAAAATCACTGCAGATGGTGATTGTAGCCATGAAATTAGAAGACACTTACTCCTTGGAAGGAAAGTTATGACCAACCTGGACAACATATTAAAAAGCAGAGATATTACTTTGCCAACAAAGGGCTATCTAGTCAAGGCTATGGTTTTTACAGTGGTCATGCATGGATGTAAGAACTGGACTGTGAAGAAAGCTGAGTACCAAAGAATTGATGCTTTTGAACTGTAGTGTTGGAGAAGACTCTTGAGAGTCCCTTGGACTGCAAGAAGATCCAACCAGTCCATCCTAAAGGAGATCAGTCCTGGGTGTTCATTGGAAGGACTGATGCTGAGACTGAAACTCCAATACTTTGGCCACCTGATGTGAAGAGTTGACTCATTGGAAAAGACCCTGATGTTGGGAGGGATTGGGGACAGGATGAGAAGGGGACGACAGAGGATGAAATGGCTGGATGGCATCACTGACTCTATGCACATGAGTTTAGGTGAACTCCAGGAGTTGGTGACAGACAGGGAGGCCTGGCGTGCTGCGATTCATGGGGTGGCAAAGAGTCAGACATGACTGAGTGACTGAACTGAACTGAACTGAACTGAAAGGTAAAAAAGACGCTTTCAGTGATTATATATTCTATGAAATGGTATTTGTTGTCTGAGTGTTTATGTATGTGTGTGTATATATATGTATACACATAAAAATATATTTACCTTACATTTTTCTTAGTATCATATTCCTACAGAAGTCTTTCAAATTAACATTGATGCAAACGTATTTTAAAACAGCCTTTAAAATACACACACACAAAAATGAGGTTAGAAGATAATTTTTAGATGATATACTGTATGAAAATTGTAATGCATAGATTTAAAATATCTTTAGTACATCTTCGAAAAAGCCAAAATATAAATGATGACAACATACATACACACAAACATTCAATTTAGAAGAGAGTGGCAGTAATTTTGATTTCCCTGATTCATATAACACACAATTACTGTTATAAATAGTAAGGGCTATTCCTATTTCTCAGTAAATATTATGTTTTAAGTTCTTTTAGGGTAACAATTCATTCAATCAACACTACTCTAAGAGCCTCTCTACTTTATAGGTAAGAAATCTAAAGAAAATAGAGGTGAAAACCTTGGTTAAATACTAAGTATAAAATACCATACAAGACAATAAAATCTGTTAGAAAAGACAAAAAAAAATCTGCCCAAAAGGATCTTTAATAACAGATAACAATTATTTTAAAATAATGAATTATAGTACAAAGTTATGGAATGCTGGTTTAAGGACATTACTTTTTCTCCTGATGGAAACATGCCTTTGGGAAAATTTTATCTCCTTGCCTTCATCTTCTTTTTGGCATTTCATCAAGTCTGAGTTTCTCTTTGCTTTCTTCTTTTTCTTCTGCAACTGAAAAGTTTTAAATGACTGCTGAAGAGCCCAAATGCATTCTGTATACCAGAAGGGTTCAAATATAGCATTTTAAGCTTTAAAAAACCTCTGTGTCTCTGGGAGAAATATAGCATGCTGGAACCATTTGGAAGCATACAAGGGACTCCTTTTTTAAAAACTTTTCTGTAATTACAAACAGTTCTCAAATGTTTTCATTATTAACTGAATGTATAAAAAGTTTTAATAGCATAGCAAGCTAAGCTATTTTTCTATAAAGCCCCACAAGTATCTTATTTTGCCTTCCCTGAGATTTCTGTCTTGTGTTGTCTGTGAAGATTCCTTCCGCCTTTTGTCATTTTTCCATGGTGTCCTTATCTAGTTATGCTACACGTTCCTTTCTCCTAATCCTCTTCTTATACCCATTATTTTTCAATATTATTAGCCTGGATCCTTTTGACATAAAGGCTTAGAAGCCACTGCCTATTTCTGTCTGTGTTGCCAACTTTTCATGTCCCTGTCATAGTGACACCTTAAATCTCTGACAGCAAATGTCAGAATCTCCCAAACTGCACTGTAGACCAGCTTCAGCTAAATTTCATTAAGTATTGGGTAATTCTGATGAAAACAATTGGTACCTCTGGGAATAAATTACATTGGAGTCCAATTCCAAGATACTGGCTGTCTCAAAATATAGCCAGATTTTTGCAAACTATGTTCAAAATCATTTAGTTAATCCTTAGTATACTGATGCACAATTTCAGGGGCCATCTCCAGGTGAACTGGAGACAGGCTTGAGTAAACTTTCCTAAAAGTTTTAAGTATTTTCCATAGCTTTATAGTAAATAATAGAGCTGTGATACAAAGGTTAGAAAAGGTTAGGATTTAAAAAGTAGATAAAAGGCTTAGTCCTCATGCTCCACCAGTTACCTACAAACTTTTGACTTTTAATTTCTGATCTTGATATACATACCTCGGAGGAAATGCTCTCATCAGTCTTGTTTTCTATCCTCATGGCATTTAAAAATATTCTTTTTAACACTTTAAATGCTTATTTATTTATTCTGGGCTGTGCTGGGTCTCTGCTGCTCCACTGCTTCTTCTCTAGATGTGGTGAGTGGGGGCTACTCTCTAGTTGCAGTGCATGAGCTTCTCATTGCGGTAGCTTCTTCTGTTGTGGACATGGGCTCTAGGGCACCCAGGCCTCAGTAGCTGCAGCCCGAGGGCTCAGTAGTTGCAGCCCCCAGGCTCTAGAGCATGGGCTCAGTAGCTGTGGCACACGAGCTTGGTAGCCCTGTGGCATGTGGGATGTTCCCACACCAAGGATAGAACCTGTGTCTCCTACACTGGCAGGTAGATTCTTTACCACCGAGACCACAAGGGCTCTCTCTTTGTTTTTAATTACTAGTAAATATTTAATGAATTTTCGTTTGGACTAGGGATCACAGCAGATTTGTACAATTTAGCCACAAAAGCTCAAAACAATCTTCTGAAATGTTTTCTGAACCTTGGTTCAAATATAGATTTTTCCCTCCCTAACCTTTAAAAATGGTTTGAAATGTAAAAGGACAAAGTGATTCTTAAACCCAGTCACAATGACATTCGGCAAAAGCTAAAAATACCTCATTGGTTTCACAGGACAAATTTGTAGCCACTATGAAGTCCTAATGTTATTGTAAATGCCCTGTGATTCGCTACACGGGCAGAGTAATGTGTTTGTAGAATTATATGGCAACTCAAAGAGACACTGATAAGCTGTATTTTACACTTTTGTTCCAGAGGCAGGAAGGAAACATTTAATCCATCTGATTTGATCTAGAAAACTCTCCTA
The DNA here is from genome assembly GCA_006410935.1 of Redunca redunca. Classification (NCBI taxonomy): domain Eukaryota; kingdom Metazoa; phylum Chordata; class Mammalia; order Artiodactyla; family Bovidae; genus Redunca; species Redunca redunca. Next base: position 276,096 of record SJYQ01000326.1, on the reverse strand, counting down.
ATGACATTTGCAGGGACTTAATGACATTTCCCCTGGTTCCAGCTCTACTATTCAGCCTTACTCCATCTCATATGATTAGGATTTGTCTTTGCAGACAGTCATGGGCTCTCTTGATGGCTCAGTTGGTAAAGAACCTGCCTACAATCAGGAGACACCAGTTCAGTTCCTGGGTTGGGAAGATCTCCTGGAGAAGGGACTCCAGTATTCTTGAGCTTCCCTTGTGGCTCAGCTGGTAAAGAATCCGCCTGCAATGCAGGACACCTGGGTTCATTCCCTGGTTGGGAAGATCCCCTGGAAATCAGAAGGGCTACCCACTCCAGTATTCTGGCCTGGAGAATTCCATGGTCTGCATAGTCTATGGGGTTTCAAAAAGTCAGACACAACTGAGTGACTTTCACTTTCACTTGCAGACAGTCATAGTGCCTAATCCACCAAATTCATGATTAGAACACACGGAAAAGTGTGTTCTATCCTTTCCGAATAATCACGACTAGAAATTCTCTCTCTGTTCCCTGCTGGGCCCTGATCTGTGAACAGTGGCTTAGTCAGGAGCCGTCTCAGATGTGACCACCCTGGGATTTGTGCTAACTGCTCTCATCTGCCAGATTCCTACTATGATTCAGAGTTTACAAGATGTTGCATAAAGTAACAGAGGTATAAGAATGCAGGACTCAGTGGTTGCAAAGTAAGTAATAGGAGGCCATAACTAGGGCACTGGATTAAAAACAGGCAGTGCTATGTGTAGGAAAGAGTCCCCTCAAAATTCGTGTGTTGAGCTCCTACCTCTCAGTACCTCAGATGTGACCATATTTATGAATCCAGTCATTTCAGATGTGGGTTAGATGAGGTCATTGCTGGGGAGGAGCCCTAATCCAACAGGACAGGTGTCCTTCTAAGAAGGGAGGATTTGAAATAGACATATACACAGGAAGAACATCATGTGACGATGAAGGCACTGATCGAGGCAAAGCTTCTAAAAGTCAAGGAATGACAAAGATTTCCAGAAAACCATCAGAAGCTAGGGGCAGGGCACAGACTCTCCCTCACAGCCATAGCAACTGATCCTGCTGATCACAGACCTTGACCTTCCAGAACTGTGAAACAATATATTTCTGTTGTTTAAGCCACTCTGTCTGTGGTACCTTGTTATAACACCCCTAGCAAACTCAACCTTGGGAAGATTGCTTGTAGACAACTGGTGTAGGTACAGAGAAAGAAGGATAGCCTGGTATAAAAGCAGAGACCAGCCACGCTGACTGGCCTTTCTGACCTGTGGCAGGGAAAAGACTGAATCCCAATTACCTAGAAATCAAGGATCTCACAAGGTGAGTGCAAAGGCTCAGACACTGGCAAGTTGATGTCATGTGGAGAGACAGCAAGAGAAGAAGGCAAAAGCCGCTGGTTCCTGTGACAGAGTGGAGACCAGTGAGGCAGCAGAGCGGAACTCTGACTCCAAGGCCTCAAATCCATCATATAGTTATACAGCGTGTTGCAGGGGTGGGGGGCAGGGGTGGGGGTAGTCATTGCAAAGAGTCCGTAAGGAGTTAAATACTAATCAAAGCACTATGTAAGAAGGTTTCTCTGGCAACTGAGTGTAAAACCTGTATTTTGAAAAGATGAGATGCAGAAATGATTTGAGCTTGAGCTTATTACTTAGCTCTAGCTATATTGTCTGAAAAATAAAGCCAAGCATACACTCACTGGATTTTGGCAAGAATTAAGTGAGATACCCCATACATGATGCCTGCCACAGTAGCCCATCGATAAATATCAGAAGCTGAGTCAGATATGTACACAGGTATAATTCACATATTTCTTCAAATTAAATGTGGACATTAACATTTCTCCTTGTTCTTCCTGTCACTTCCTTGAAAACACTGCCTGTAACTCATGCTTGATTCTATCCCAGGTAACAGTCACCCAATTATTACACGAAATGAAGAAATAGAGATTTAAGGTATGGGTGGGTTATAAACGATGGAGAAGGGAGAGGGTGTCTGCTGAGTTCCTGCCACCACTCCCCAACCTCTACCATCTTCTCAACATGAATCTGAGTTCCAGGCTGATTCCATCACAAGAGAGTCAAAACTGCTTGTAAATTCAGACCTCATTTGCTCTAATGAGATTTCACTCTTCCTCAATTTGGGGGGAATATAGAGCACTAAATGGCACGATTTGAAAAGAAAACACCTTTTTAATATCTCTCCACATGCTGACCTATTTCAATACTGTATACTTCTCAGAGATGAGCAGTTATGCAAAGTCTAGAAGAAAAAGACGCAAGATGCATTCCCACCTCCTCCTGGGAATGTTTCAGCTTTTCAAGATTCTAGGTCATCCCTCTCCCTGATATTTGGAGTTCATTCCCACTGGGAGAGCAATCTGTTCATATAGCTTTTTCTTTTTCTTTAAAAAAATTATTGTTTATCCACAATCCAATAGAAACCATTAAAAAAAAAGCCTTATCGTTTTTCCTTTTATTTCATCAGGTAAAACGAGTAGGATGCATTAAGGCAATTTGATTAACTGTGAGTTAAATTAATTGAGCCACCTGAGGAAAGAAGCATTTAACTGTTTAAAAATAGCCAAACAGAGAAACTGACGTGATTGATGACATATGTCAGGGATGGGTACATTTATTTAGGGACTGAATGGTGTACTGAGGTGATAGGGTGACTGACTAGGAAGCATTTCTAGCCCCTGGTGGGCTAGTGCCTTCCTGCTCCAGAGAAAGATGCTCCCTGAAATGACCAGATGTGAATTTCATCATAACCTGCATTCAAGTGTCGGGGAACCTCCTCTTTGTAAGTGCACCAGGGAAAAATATAGGAAAATATGAATTTGAGACTTGTTAAGATCAGATGTGTGTTCGTTTTGATGTGTTGTCTTTTATGTGAGATAAGCGATCAAGCACAGGTAGGATTTCTGGAGACAGGAAATTCCATTCCTAGATTAGCTTGTTTTACAGGCATTTCAGTTATAATCCTAAACAGTCTTTATGGTTCTCAGTCTTGCCACACTTCTGCAGCAAATATGCAAGTTTCCTAGAATGAGAGATTATGTTCTCTAGGCAGTGGCCTCAATAAAACTACTTTTCAAAGTTTTTTAAAGTTATCCAATTTTCAAAGTTTGGAAGAATGAAGCAGCTTCAGCATGTGGCCTCCAGACTGCCCATGAAGTCCTCTTCTCCCACTTAGTTTTCTTTCCCAATTTCTTTTCTAATTGGAGTGTTATGTGTGGTGTGTCTTCGTAGGCAAGTATCTTTGTATGTAGGTGTGTAAGTGTTGGGATTGTTTACTTGGTGTGTATGTGTATATGCACACACCTGTGTTCATGAACAGTATCACTGGCTCTTTCCAGACAGTATTTCCTAGGCGGGTACTACTTTTTTCTAAACCACCATATGACAAGATGGTTCCAGACGGCTATCTGCACTTGCCATTTAACTTTCTTAATTTTAATAACTACCTCCTCACCCCTTGATGCTCCATTTCATACCATATCAAATGGGATTAATTTAGAAATTGAGATTAGTTTTGACACCACTTGCCTCATTTGAACTTCCAACAGTTAGCATTCTTGCCATTTGGTTTTCTGGAGGGTCTATAATTCTTTTAAAATAAGGGAGAGCTGACCTCAGTGCAGTTTGCAAAACATGTATCAATCAGTATATACAAATGCAAACAAAACTGCAAAAGCTAGTTTTTGCAACTGGATTACAAGTAGTGACTGCAGCCAAGAAATTAAAAGATGCTTACTCCTTGGAAGGAAAGTTATGACCAACCTAGATAGCATATTGAAAAGCAGAGACATTACTTTGCCGACTAAGGTCCGTCTAGTCAAGGCTATGGTTTTACAGTGGTCATGTATGGATGTGAGAGTTGGACTGTGAAGAAAGCTGAGTGCTGAAGAACTGATGCTTTTGAACTGTGGTGTTGGGAGATCCAACCAGTCCATTCTGAAGGAGATCAGCCCTGGGACTTCTTTGGAGGGAATGATGCTGAAGCCGAAACTCTAGTACTTTGGCCACCTCATGCAAAGAGCTGACTCATTGGAGAAGGCCCTGAGGGATTGGGGGCAGGAGGTGAAGGGGATGACAGAGGATGAGATGGCTGGATGGCATCACTGATGCGATGGACGTGAGTCTGAGTGAACCCCGGGAGTTGGTGATGGACAGGGAGCCCTGGAGTGCTGCGATTCATGGGGGGTGGCAGAGTCGGACACGACTGAGCGACTGAACTGAACTGAACTGAGCAAGTGCTGTGATGGTCCATGTATTCCCACTGCTGTGCACAGTGCTGCACAGATAGTAGGGGTACAGTCACTGTTCATCTGAAGACAGAGCTGCGCAGAAAGACTGGCAGAATTTTCCATTAGAACACAAAGGCTAATTTCCTTCAAGATCAAACAGTTCATGAAAGATGAGATATGGTGGGCTGATTAAACTGAAAAACTGCAGCTTCCCAAGATCCTACATTTCTTACCTCCACAAAGAGATCATGGAGAAAGAAACTGCTTCAGGGTGGATGAATGTTAAAACACCCCCAATGTAGCAGGGTTCTCAAGAGGTAAAAGGGGTCTGGTAAAACAAATTTATGTATATAAGTGATAACAAGGGGCCTGGGATACAAAACAGCCTGCAAAAAAAGAATGATGAAGAATATTTTAAAGTAGGAAAAAATGACCACAGAACCTCAATTACTGTTTCCTCAGAAGGCATGTGCAGTCCAATGGCATCTACTTCAAGAAGGAGCCAAGCCCCGCTACCTGTGCACCGTGAAGGACTTGACAATCCAGCTGCCTGCAGAGGACGGGATGATCCTGGAGTTCTCCAGCTTCCCATCTTCATTGGGAAACTGTCCAAATGGCTGAACCTATGCCTAAGTACGGACTTAGGGTATGGAACTGGGCCGCTTCATGAGTTGTTTTTTCTAGGGCCTCTCTGTCTCCTTGGGAGTGCGCATCTGACTTTACATGCGGTGGCTTTGATTCCTGGATGCATTTCATGTAAGGCTAATATACCTTTATAAGAGCATATCTTATAATAAGTGATTAATGAAAGAAAAAACAAATGTTTCCTAGTGGTAAAAAAAGAGTATGGAAGATTTATCTAGGGCATAAGTCTTAAGTCGCTGGGTCTCAGGTTGAAGTCTTTCTTGGTCTGTGGCCTACTTAAAGGAGAACAAAAGCTGTATTTAAAAACCAGAGGCCACATCTTGCTAAATCTAAGGTTTTTCACGATCATCCGGGCTTTTAAAAATGTGTCTATTCTTGGTGACTTCGCAAATCATTTTAAGAAGATAGAAGAAGAGAAGGAAAACAAGTTTGTATATTGTTTTTTCAAAAACCTTGCAGCTTGGGAAGGTAGAAGTTATGCTTATTTTAAAGTATTTGCATTGTGTTGGTTTAAATTGTGTTTGCCATATTACATGTCTCAAATGATGTAGGTTATTGTAGATTACAGTATTTCAGGGTCATAGTTCACTTTTAGCCTTTTTATTTATGCTTTATTGGTTTATGTGTGTGTGCTTAGTCACTCAGTTCTGTCCGACTCTTTGCGACCCCATAGACTGTAGTCCTCCATGCTCCTCTGTCAATGGAATTCTTCAGGCAAGAATACTAGAGTGAGTTGCTATGCCCTTCTCCAGGGGATTTTCCTGACTCAGGGATCAGACCTGAGTCTCTTACGTGTCCTGCAGTGGCAGGTGGGTTCTCTACCACTCATGCCAGCTGGGAAGCCTGCAGGTATCCATAGCTCCTCTCAGAAGCAGCCCAAGGTCACTTCCCTTTCCCTATTGAGGTCATCCCAGGTCTAGTGAAAGGCTGTGTTGTGGAGTGGTGGGGCCAGATCGTTCACTAGGTTTGTGTTGGGGGGCAGGGTGTTATAACTATAGAAATGAAGCAGATACCCTGCCATCAGAGATCTGGGTTGCTCCTGGAATCCTGATATAACTATCACACTATCACTGTTCCACCTGGAGATACCTACAGGTATCTCCTGTAGGTAGATATCCTCGGGTATCTCTACAGAGATACCCCAGGCTATCTCTACAGAGATACCCCAGGCTATCTCTGTAACTAGATGAGTCTATTCCCTTGGCTTTGTTGGCCCAGATCCTGGGTGGTGCGGTGGAGTGGGTTTGGGGGGGTGGTGGTGCGAGTTGGGCCAGGTATTTGCCACACTTGGGTTCAAGAGATCAGCAAGGGTGCAGCCACCAGTGCAGAACTCTCTTTACCTGTTTGTTAGCAAGCCAGCACCCCCTCATTCTTTGTGAATGGAGGCTAGGCCTCTCCAGCCCTTTTGTCTGTTCCAGTGGTTCTTCCAGGACAGGTCTGGGATGGTCAGCTTGTGGCTTGACCTGCTTGCTCCCCAGCTTTAGAGTCTTCCTGTGTGAACCTTTTCTTCATTTCAGATTGCTTCTTGGGGCAGAAGTTTTGACCCTTTGCCTTTTCTCCATTGTACTTGGTTACATGTAAGTCTTTCTTGCAACTTTGGTTGTACAGCTGTTCTTTTTGCCAGTTTCCAGTTTTCCATGAGAATTTTTCTACAGATAGATGTATTTTTGATCTGTTTGTGGAGGAAGGTAAACTCCACATCTTCTTATTTTGCCATCTTGATCCAACCCCTCCAGAATTCTTTATTATGTCTCAGCTTTTTCACTGTTAGCTGTGTGATTCTGAGCAAGTCCTAACCTTAATTCATTTAGTCATAAAGTTGTACATGTGTGTTTGTGTGTATATGTCTCTTTCTCAAAAAGATGGGAGAGGGTCAGGAAGATAACAAAACTTTTAATTAGTGCATCCAGTCAAGCAGTTCACCAACAGAACATTAATTTTTATTTTAATAATGTGATTTATTGAATACTTTGCTCATGCTGCACTAAATTGGGTCTGTTATTTAAAATTAAGAAAGATCATCCCCCTTCTACAACTAACACCACCCCACCCACACTCCCAAATAACATGTTATCCATTTGGGAACAGGCAGAATTTAAATCACTATTCCTTGAGGGATTTTTTTTTTTTAAAGCAAAAGTGGAGTAGTTGTCAGTAGACTAAAAAGTTATTATTTTAAAGTAAACAAAAATGCAATTGAAGTACAGATTTTTTAAAAAACACTGTGGCAATGATCTCTCACTGTCCATTGAATTCTATTGTTTTCTCCTCCAGTAATACAGTTGTAACTAGGAACCTCCCCTTATAGCTAGGTGTATCTGTATGACTATGTCTTGCCAATAGCTATGAGAAAATGTCATGTGGGTCAGACCAGACTATTATAAAATGTGGTGTGTCTCCTTCATGATTGCTTTTTTATTTCTCTGCCTCAATATTTATTATGACATGGCTCTAGGAAACAGTGAAACAACAAGATAGAGGGAATCTAGTCCCTTAATGAATACTTGGAGTAGTTTTTCTGCTTACCTGAATACCTATCCAGGCCTGTCTATTGTGTTACTATTAAAATTTAGGTGTGTGCTATTTACAATCTAACATGTCCTATCTATCACATGTCTCTCTTTAGTTTGGTTATATTTCTTAATAAGTGTAAGAAGCAGGAAATATTCATTGGTGGGTTATCTGTTTCTTCTGACATTTTCAAGGAGAGACGACTTTTAATAGGGAGCTTGTATTAGCAGCCTAACATTCTGTTAGTGATCATTATGTCCAAGATTTTGAATATCAGAATTTTTTCATGCTCATAACCATTTTTTTTTAATTTTTATTTTAACTTTAGTTTACTTTACATTACTGTATTGGTTTTGCCAAACATTGACATGAATTCACCACGAGTGTACAAGCGTTCCCAAACATGAATCCCCTCCCACCTCCCACCCCATGCCCTCCCTCTGNGCCTTCTGAATGGGAGAAAATAATAGCAAATGAAGCAACTGACAAACAACTAATCTCAAAAATATACAAGCAACTTATGCAGCTCAATTCCAGAAAAATAAATGACCCAATCAAAAAATGGGCCAAAGACCTAAATAGACATTTCTCCAAAGAAGACATACGGATGGCTAACAAACACATGAAAAGATGCTCAACATCACTCATTATCAGAGAAATGCAAATCAAAACCACAATGAGGTACCACTTCACACCAGTCAGAATGGCTGCGATCCAGAAGTCTGCAAGCAATAAATGCTGGAGAGGGTGTGGAGAAAAGGGAACCCCTTTACATTGTTGGTGGGAATGCAAACTAGTACAGCCACTATGGAGAACAGTATGGAGATTCCTCATAACCATTTTTTAAAGACTATGTATTTTGATTGAAGGAAAAATAAGGTAAAGACAAAGGAATGTAATATAGGTTTGTAAACAGCAAATTAATTAAAAAAATGAGTGAGCAAGTAGTATGGATAGATGAAAGAGGGAAGTCCAGCATGTAGGTGAGGATGCAAAAGGACCAGCTCCTTTGTCAACTTAGAAGTGCAATGTGTTGCCATAATGGTGCATCCTTCCAAGAGGGAGCACAAAGGGTATAGAATTTATAACCACACAGATGAAAAATGGCATTTGTTGAACAAGCACAATATGTCATGCACTGTTCTATGTATTTTCACATACAGTTTGGACTTTCACATGCATGGTTTCATAGAAACCCTGCAAGGGAAAAACTAAGCCTTATACGTTTCACAGGGAGAGACAACTGAGGCTCAGTTTTACCATCCCTGAATTATATTGCAGGTATGTGGATGAGCCAGAATTAGAGTTAAGTATTTCTAATTTTAGGGCTTGTGTTATTCATATTTTACTATGTATGCGGACTTGGTAGATAATTAACATTGGCATAATAGTGTATACATACAGGTATTATTAAAATTCAAAGTGATTATTGTTATCGGTACATTGAGTGAATTTTATTGTATCTTAGAAACATCAAGTCTTCTGTGTTTCATAAGAGAGTATTTTAGATTAGGCAATAATATATCGATTTTAAGAGAAGTAGAAGGAATAGAAAATAGGAAAGGAAGTAAGTCTGTAGTCCAACACCTTCTCCTTGCTGATTTTCCAGAACCCAGTAACTACACTGCCCGCAAGTTCTATTCTCTTTCATCTTCCATTTCTGTTCTTGACTTTCTATATCTTTCAACCTCATCTTTTTTCTCTGCTTTTTGTCATTACTTTGTGGCCATGTGCAAAAGTGAAGTAAAATCAGCTATTCTAATGAATTAAACCACATTAATTGGGTGATACTGTGTTACTATTCAGTGATTTTCTTTTTCAGATGTGGTGTGTTAAGTCTAAGAGTTACATATAGAAAATATTTGAAGTACTAAGGAAGGCTCTGAGAAACTTGTTTAGGGACTAGGATGTGGGGTATAAATAATAAGTACTCTTATGGTGGCTGCTGCTACTGCTAAGTCGCTTCAGTTGTGTCTGACTCTGTGTGACCCCATAGATGGCAGCCCACCAGGCTCCTCTGGCCCTGGGATTCTCCAGGCAAGAATCTTGGAGTGGGTTGCCATTTCCTTCTCCAATGCATGCATGCATGCTAAGTCGCTTCAGTCGTATCCAACTCTGTGGGACCCCATGGAGCACCTCTTTAAGAATTTTCCACAGTTTGTTGTGATCCACACAAAGGCTTTGGCATAGTCAATAGAATGAAAGAGATGTTTTTCTGGAACTCTCTTGCTTTTTCAATGATCCACCAGACGTTGGCAATTTGATCTCTGGTTCCTCTGCCTTTTCTAAATCCAGCTTGAACATCTGGAAGTTCTCGGTTCATGTACTGTGGAAGCCTGGCTTGGAGAATTTTGAGCATTGCTAGCATGTGAGATGAGTGCAATTGTGTGGCACTTTGAACATTCTTTGGCATTGCCCTTCTTTGGGATTGGAATGAAAACTGATCTTTTCCAGTCTTGTGGCCACTACTGAGTTTTCCAAATTTGCTGGCATACTGAGTGCAACACTTTCACAGTATCATCTTTTAGGATTTAAAATACCTCCACTGGAATTCCATTGCCTCCACTAGCTTTGTTCGTAGTGATGCTTCCTAAGGCCCATGTGGCTTCATATTCCAGGATGTCTGGCTCTAGGTGAGTGATCACACCACTATGGTTATCTGGGTCATGAAGATCTTTTTTGTATAGTTCTTCTGTGTACTGTTGCCACCTCTTCTTAATACCTTCTGCTCTGTTAGGTCCATACCATTTCTTCCCGTTATTGTGCCTGTCTTTCATGAAATGTTCCCTTGGTATCTCTAATTTTCTTGAGGAGATATCTAGTCTTTCCACCTTACCTTTCTCCTGAAAAATGTGTATCCACGTCAAGAAGCAACAGTTAGAACTGGACATGGAACAACAGACTGGTTCCAAATCGGGAAAGGAGTATGTCAAGGCTGTATATTGTCACTCTGATTATTTAACTTATATGCAGAGTATATTGTGTGATATGCTGGGCTGGATGAAACACAAGCTGGAATCAAGATTGATGGGAGAAATATCAATAACCTCAGATATGCAGATGACACCACCCTTATGGCAGAAAGTGAAGAGGAACTAAAGAGCCTCTCGATAAAAGTGAAAGAGGTGAATGAAAAAGTTGGCTTAAAACTCAGCATTCAGAAAACTAAGATCATGGCATCCAGTCCCATCACTTCATGGGAAACAGATGGGGAAACAGTGGAAACAGTCAAATACTTTATTTTGGGGGGCTCCCAAATCACTGCAGATGGTGACTGCAGCCATGAAATTAAAAGGCGCTTGCCCCTTGGAAGAAAAGCTATGACCAACCTAAACAGCATATTAAAAAGCAGAGACATTATTTGCCAACAAAAGTCTGTCTAGTCAAAGCTATGGTTTTTCCAGTAGTCATGTACAGATGTGAGGGTTGGACTATAAAGAAAACTGAGTGCCGAAGAATTGATGCTTCTGAACTGTGGTGTTGGAGAAGACTCTTGAGAGTTCCTTGGACTGCAAGGAGGGCCAATCAGTCAATCCTAAGGGAAATCAGTCCTGAATATTCATTGAAAGGACTGATGTTGAAGCTGAAACTCCAATACTTCGGCCACCTGCTGTGAAGAACTAACTCACTGGAAAGGACCCTGATGCTGGGAAAGACTGAAGGTGGGAAGAGAAGGGGGCGAGATGGGTTGGATGGCATCACCAACTCGATGAGCATGAGTTTGAGTAAGCTCTGGGAGCTGATGATAGACAGGGAAGCCTGGCTTGCTGCAGTCCATGGGGTCACAAAGAGTCGGATACAACTGAGTGACTCAACTGAACTGATGGAGAACCTAACATGTATCAGGCTCTATACTATTTTACAAGTATTATCTCATTTAATGTAAAGAATAAACATGGGAAACAGTACTATTGAGGAAGGAATTGGAGAAGTCAAGTATCTTGCTCAAAGTTACCTATTTTATAGAGAACAGTGGTGAATTATGTGGGTAAACTAGTCAAGGATTATTTTCTATGTGGTGGGATTAAAAATAGGCCTCTCAAATACTTTGAGCATAAAGCAACAGTAGTTTAGGTGGGAAAGGGGTAGGAGATTTGGCTACTGAATCTTAAATCCAGCGAATGAACCCTAAATAGCAGTAAAGTATTGGCATCACTGACTCAATGGACATGAGTCTGAGTGAACCCTGGGAGTTGGTGATGGACAGGGAGGCCTGGCGTGCTGCGATTCATGGGGTCGCAGAGAGTCAGACACGACTGAGCAACTGAACTGAACTGATCTGCATACTAAGAACTTCTGTGACATTCAATAAGGTATCCAAAGGGACAGTAATAAAAAGATGGTTGGTTTGTTAATGAGACATAAATGAAACCAAATGAAACTTAATGAAACCAAATCTTCAAATGTAGGAGCAGTACTGTATTCTGAGGAAACCCCTCCTTGTGCTTACTTATAATTAAACATAAACACTGTCTCTGCCTTCTAAAGGAACAGAGATGACCACTGAATTTGTGTGCCAAAATTGAAAAACTGTACTTTTTAAACATCTCATGTGGAATATTTGCAGCAGGTAGTACTTGTGTCAACTTCTGAAAGTAAAACCAAACCAAACATCCTGTGCATTTTTTTGCTTTTTTAAAAAATTGAAATATAGTTGATATGCAATATTATGTTTTAGGTATGCAACAAAATGATTCTCAAGTTTTACTTCATTTTCTAATTTTAGTCATAAAATATTAGACATGTTCCCTATACTATACAATATATCCTTGTGCCTTATTTATTTTACACATAATAGTTTGTACCTCTTATTCCTCTACCCCTACCTTGCCCTTTCCTCTTTCCCTCTGCTGCTGCTGCTGCTAAGTCACTTCAGTCGTGTCCGACTCTGTACGACCCCATAGACGGCAGCCCACCAGGCTCCCCCCGTCCCTGGGATTCTCCAGGCAAGAACACTGGAGCGGGTTGCCATTTCCTTCTCCAACGCATGAAAGTGAAAAGTCAAGGTGAAGTCGCCCAGTCGTGTCCCACTCTTAGGGACCCCATGGACTGCCGCCTCCCAGGCTCCTCCGTCCCTGGGATTTTCCAGGCAAGAGTACTGGAGTGGGGTGCCATCCCCCTTTCCCTCTACCCACTGGTAACCACTAGTTTGTTCTCCACATCTGTGAGTCTGTTTCTTTTTTGTTACATCCCCTAGTTATTCATTGGAGAAGGAAATGGCAACCCACTCCAGTATTCTTGCCTGGAAAATCCCATGGATGGTGGAACCTGGTAGGCTTCAGTCCATGGGGTCACAAAGAGTTGGACACAACCGAGCGACTTCACTTCTAGTTATTCGTAGTCTATTTTTGATTCCACATACAAATGATATCACACAGTCTTTGTCTTTCTCTCTCTGACTTATTTCACTTAGCTTAATACCTTCCAGGTCCATCCATGTTGTTGCAGAAGGGAAAATCTCTTTCTTTTTTATAGCTGAGTAGTATTGTATTATGTATATATACCACGTTTCTTTATCCATTCATCTGTCAGTGGATACGTATCTTGGCAATGGTGAATGATGCTGCTGTGACCTCTAGGGTATACGTGTCTTTTCAGTTTTTTCTTTTTTTTCAGACAAATACCCAGAAGTGGAATAGCTGGGTCATATGGTAGGTCTATCTTTAGTTTCTTCGATAAACTTGCATACTGTGTTCCACAGTGGCCACACTAATTTTCAATTCCACCAGTAGTGAACGAGGGTTCCCTTTTCTGCACAGCCTACCCAGTATTTATCATGTGTGGTCTTTTTGATGATACCCATTCTGACAGGGGTGAGGCAATATCTCATTAGGGCATTACTTACTATTTCTCTGATGATTAAGTGTGTTAAACATCTTTTCATGTGCCTGTTGGCCATCTTTATGTCTTTTTTGGAAAAATTTCTATTCAGTTCTTCTGCCCATTCTTAATCAGGTTGTTTTTGATGTTGTTGTGTGTACTATTTATATATTTGGACTATTAACCCCTTATCAGTCATTTCATTTGCAAACATTTTCTCCCATTCAACATGTTGTTTTTTGGTTTTGTCAGTGGTTTCACGTATTCTGCAAAAGTGTTTAATTTTAATTAGGTTTCATTTGCTTACTTTTCTTTTGCCTTGGGAAACAGATCCCCCCAAAATGTGCTACAGTTAATGTCAAAGACTGGTCCACATATTTTGTTTTTCTGGGTGTATTTATGGTCTCCAGTCTTATGTTTAGGTCTTTAAGCCAGTTTATTTTTGTGCGTGGTGTTAAACCACATTATAGTTTCTTTACATGTAGCTATCCAGTTTTTCCTGCACTATTTATTGAAGAAATCCTCTTTCCTCCATTCTATATTCTGACCTCTTGGTTGTAGATTAACTGCTCATAAAGGAATGGGTTTATTTCTCGGCTGCTTATTCCATTAATCTGTGTGTCTGTTTCTGTGCTAGTACTGCATTGCTTTGATTACTATAGCTTAGTACTGTAGCCAGAAGTCAGGGAGCATGATTCCTCTGGCACTGTTCTTTCTCAGGATTGTCTTTGCTGCTTGGGGCCTTTTGTTTTCAATGTAAATTTTAAAATTATATGTTCTTGTTACTTGAAAAATACTCAGCATTTTGATAGGGATTGCATTGAATCTGTAGATTGCTTTGGGTAATATGGTCCTTTTAACAATATTCTTCTAATGCATGAACACAGTTTATCTTTTGACCTGTTGTGTCATCTTCAATTTTTTTTTCAGCATTGTTGTACTTTTCAAGTACAGGCCTTTTACCTTACTAGGTAGGTTTATTCCTGGGTATTCTTCTTGATGTGATGATAAACGGGAGTGTTTCCAAAGTTTCACTTTCTGATAGTTCATTATTAGTTTACAGAAAGGCAACAGGTTTCTATGCTAATTTTGTATCCAATACCAAATTCATTAATGAGTCCAAGCAGTATTTTTGGTGGCACCATTAGGATTTTCTCTCACGTCATCTGCGAATAGTGACAGTTTAATTCTTCCTTTCCAATTTGGATTTTGTTTGTTTGTTTGTTTTAATGATTGCTGTGGCTAAGACTTCCAGTGCTATGTTGAATCAAAGTGGTAAGGATAGGTATCCTTGTTCTGATCCTAATAATAGATAAAATGCTTTTAGCTTTTCACCATTTACTGTGATGTTAGCTGTGACCTTGCCATATACTGCCTTTATTATGTTGAAGCATGTTCTATGCCCATATTGTCTCTATGTCCAGTTTCTGGAGAGTTTATCATAAATGGGTGTTGAATATTGTCAAGAGTTGTTTTTTTTTTTTTGGCATCTATTGAGATGATTGTGTTTTTGTTTTTGTTTTTGTTTTTTTTAATCATTCAGTTTGCTAACGTAGTATATCATACTGACCAATTTGCAGATTTGGAAAAATTTTTACATTTGTGGGATATATCTTGCTTAATTAGGGTGTATGATCCTTTAGATGTATCATTGGGTTGGTTTTGCTGGTATTTTATTGAAGATTTTTGAATCTGGGTTCATCAGTGATATTGGCCTGTGTTTTTCTTCTAATATCCTTTCTTTGTTTTGGTGCAGAACAAGTTTGGGAGCATTCCTTTGTCTGCAATTTTTTGGAAGAGCTTGAGAAAGATAGGTGAACTCTCCCCTAAATGTTTGGTAGAATTCATCTCTGAAGTCATGCACTCCTGGACTTTTGTTTGTTGGCAGTTGTTAAATTACTGATTCAGTTTCACTACTGGTAATTAGTCTAGTCATAATGTCTGTTTCTTACTGGCTCAGTCTTTTGAGATTGTACCTTTCTAAAAATTTGTCCATTTCTTTTAGATTGTCCATGTTTTCGGCAATTAGTTCTTTGTAGTTGTCTTTTATGAGCCTTTGTATTTCTGTGGTGTCAGTTTTAACTTCTTTTCCATTTTTAAATTTTATTTATTTGGGTCTTTGCTTTTTTTCCTTAATGAGTCTGGCTAAAGGTTTGTCAGTTTTGTTTATCTTTTTAAAGAACCAGATGTTAATTTCATTGAACTTTTCTAGCTATTTTTAGTCTCTGTTTCATTTATTTCTCTTCTGATATTTATAATTTTTTTTCTTCTACTGACTTTGGATTTTGCTTTTTCTTTTTTCTCTAGTTCCTTCAGGTGTAAGGTTAGGTTGTTTATTTCAGATTGTTCCTATTTCCTGAGGGAAATTTGTTTGACTATAAACTTCCCTCTTAAAACAACTTTTGCTGCATTCCATAGGTTTTGGATTTTCATGTTTCCAGTTTTCATTTCTCTCTAGGTATTTTTTAATGTCCTCTTGATTTCTTCAGGGATCCACTGACTGATTGGTAAAATATTGTTAAGTTCCCATGTCTTTATGGTTTTTGTAATTTCCTCTTATAATTCATTTCTAGTTTCATAGCACTGTGGTTATAAATGATACTTGATGTGATTTCAGTTTTATTAAATTTACCAAGGCTTGTTTTGAAAGAATGTGTATTCTGCTTTTGGATGAACGTCCTATAAATACCTCCCAAGTATATCTGGTCTAATATGTCATTTAAAACCAGTGGTTTTTTGTTCTGTCTTTAAATTTTATTGAAATATAGTTTATTTGAAATGTGTTCATGTCTGCTGTACCTCAGAGTGATTCAGTTATATGTGTGTGTGTGTGTGTGTGTGTAGTTCTATTTTTTCTGTTATGAATTATCACAGGATATTGAATATACTTCCTTGGTCTATATAGTTTTTGTTCAGTCACTTAGTTGTGTCTGACTCTTTGTGACCCCATGGACAACAGCATGCCAGGCTTCCCTGTCTTTCACTATATCCCAGAGTTTGCTCAAACTCAGGTCCATTGAATCAGTGATGCCATCTAACCATCTCATCCTGTGTCATCCCCTTCTGCTTCTGCCTTCAATCTTTCCCAGAATAAGGGTCTTTTCCAGTGAGTCAGTTCTTCGCGTCAGGTGGCCAAAGTACTGGGGCTTCAGCTTCAGCATCAGGGTTGATTTCCTTTAGGATGGACTGGTTGGATCTCCTTGCTGTCCAAGGGACTCTCAAGAGTCCTCTCCGGCACCACAGTTTGAAAGCATCAGTTCTTTAGTGCTCAGCCTTCTTTGTAATCCAGCTCTCACATCCATACATGACTACTGGAAAAACCATAGCTTTGACTAGATGGACCTTTAAGGGATAAGTGATGTCTTTGTTTTTAAGATGCATCTCACTTTGTCATAGCTTTTCTTCCAAAGAGCAAGCATCTTTTAATTTCATGGCTGCAATCACCATCCACAGTGATTTTGGAGCCCAAGAAAGTAAAATCTGTCACTGTTTCCATTTTTTCCCCACCTATTTGTCATGAAATGATCAGACCAGATGCCATGATCTTCGTTTTCTGAATGTTGAGTTTTAAGCCAACTTTTTCACTCTCCTCTTTCACTTTCATCAGGAGGCTCTTTAGTTCCTCTTCACTTTCTGCCATAAGGGTGGTGTCATCTGCATATCTGAGATTATTGATATTTCTCCCAGCAATCTTGATTCCAGCTTGAGTTTCATCCAACCAGGCATTTCATATGATGTACTCTGCATATGAATTAAATAAGCAAGGTGACAATATACAGCTTTGAGATACTCCTTTCCCAATTTGGAACCAGCCCATTGTTCCATGTCCAGTTCTTGACCTGCATACACGTTTTTTTTTTCAGGAGGCAGGTAAGTTGGTCTGGTAGTCCAGTCTCTTTCAGAATCTTCCAGTTTGTTGTGATTCACACAAAGGCTTTAGTGTAGTCAATGAAGCAGATGTTTTTCTGGAATTCCCTTGCTTTTTCTATGATACAAAGGATGTTGGCAATTTGATCTCTGTTTCCTCTGCGTTTTCTAAATCCAGCTTGTACATCTGGAAGTTCTTGGTTCATGTACTGTTGATGCCTGGCTTGAAGGATTTTGAGCATTACCTTACTAGCAGGTGAAGGGAGGACAATAGTGCAGTAGTTTGAGCATTCTTTGGCATTGCCCTTTGGGATTGGAATGAAAACTGACCTTTTCCAGTCCTTTGGCTGCTACTGAGTTTTCCGGACTCACTGACATATTGAGTGCAGCACTTTAACAGCATTATATTTCAGGATTTGAGAGCATGGGCCTGAGATTCCATCACCTCCATGAGCTTTGTTCATAGTAATACTTCCTAAGCCCCCCTTGACTTCACACTCCAGGGTGTCTGGCTCTTAGTGAGTCATCACACCATCATGGTTATCCAGATCATTAAGAACTTTTTTGTAAAGTTCTTCTGTGTATTCTTGCTACCTTTTCTTAACACCTTCTGCTTCTTTTAGGTCCAGAATGTTTCTGTCTTTTATTATGCCCATCTTTGCATGAAATGTTCCCTTGGTGTGTCTGATTTTCTTGAAGAGATCTCTAGTGTTTTCCATTCTAGTGTTTTCTTCTATTTCTTTGCACTGTTCACTTAAGCCTTTCTTATCTCTCCTTGATATTCTTTGGAACTCTTCATTCAGATGGGTGCATCTTTTCTTTTCTACTTTGCTTTTTGCTTCTCTTCTTTTCTCAGGGATTGTAAGGCCTCCTCAGACAACCATTTGCCTTTTTGCATTTGTTTTTCTTGGGGATGGTTTTGATCACTGCCTCCTACACAATGTTACCAAATGTTACTTAGCCTTTGAGGACTCCCGAAAGTAAGCCCTGCTGGCCTTCAAAGAAAAATGCTCTGGGGGCTTGTCTTCTTGGTGCAGAGTCCCCAGGCTAGGGAGCCTGACAAGGGGCTCAGATCTCTCACTCCTTTGAGAGAGCCTCTGCAGTTGCAGTTATTCTCCTCTTTGTGAATCACCCTCCTCGGGGTATGGAATTTGACTGTTATGCAATTCCACCCCTCCTAGCACTTGCTTCTTTATATCTTTAGTTGTAAGAGATCTTTCTCATGGTTTTCCGACTTTTACATCAATGGTTTCTCTGCAAATAGTTGTGATTTTGGTGTGCCTATGAGAGAGGGTAAGCTCATGGTCTTTCTACTCTGCTATTTTGTACAGTAATCCAGAGATAAATATTTTTGATAGTGTGCTGTGTGTCTTTAAAAAGACTTCACATTTGCCTGTGGAAGTAGACATTGGAAGGGTCAGAGCTCCACGTCCTTTTGGAGTCCACCCTGTACATTTTTGTTTGATTTGTATAAAAGGTATTGGTGTATTACAGGCACTCAGAATATGTACTGAATGAAAATACAGTATTTAGAATAAAAGAGAAGATAAAAGCAATCCTGGAAGTGGTGGGACAAAGGTTAGAAATGACAAATCAAAAATAAAACTTTCATTTTTTAAAGACTGCTTACATGGGTAATAAAAAAGGGAACAGTATTTAAAAACTATTAGGTTTTCTCTGGGTATATGCACAATAATGGGGTTGCTGGGTCCTGTGGTAGTTCTGTTTTTAGTTTTTTAAGAAACCTCTAGGCTTCCCTCATAACTCAGTCAGTAAAGAGTCTGCCTGCAATGCAGAAGACTGGGGCTTGATTCCTGGGTCAGGAAGATCCCATGGAGAAGGAAATGACAACCCACTCCAATATTCTTGCCTGGAGAATCCCAGGGACAGAAGAGCCTGGCAGATTATAGTACATGGGGTCACAAGAGTTGGACACAACTTAGCGATTAAACCACCACCATACTGTTATCCATAGTGGCTGTATCTGTTTGCATTCCAACCAGTAGTATGTGAGGGTTACTTTTGCTTCACACCCTTTCCAGCATTTACTGTTAAAATTTAAAAATCTACAATTTTTAATTGAAGGCTAATTGCTTTACAGTTTTGTGCTGGTTTGTACCAAACATCAACATGAATCAGCCATAGTTAACATGTGGCCCCTCCCACTTGGACATCCCTCCCACCTCCCTTACGACCCCACTCCTCTAGGTTGTTACCAAGCCCAGGATGAGTTCCATGAGTCATACAGCAAATTCCCATTGACTATCTGTTTTACATATGGTAATGTGTATTTCCTTGTTACTCTCTCCACACATCCCAGCCCCTCCTCCCACCCCCCAGCTGTGTCCATAAGTCTGTTCTCAACGTCTGTATCTCCACTGCTGCTCTGCAAGTAGGTTCACTGGTACTATATTTCTAGATTCCACAAACATGCATTAGTATGTTATTTCTCTTTTTGACTCACTTCATTCTGTATAATAGGCTCTAGGTTCATCCACCTCATTAGGACAGACTAAAATGCATTCCTTTTTATGGCTGAGTAATGTGTGTGCTGTGCTTAGTAGCTTAGTGTATCCAACTTTTTGCGACTCCATGGACTGTAGCCCGCCAGGCTCCTCTATTCCTGAGGATTCTCCAGGCAAGAATACCAAAGTGGTTGCCATGCCCTCCTCCAGGGGATCTTCCCAATCCTGGGGTCAAACCCAGGTTTCCTGCATTGCAGGGGAATTTTTACGATCTGAGCCACTAGGGAAGCTCCTCTATTGTTTATATGTACCAGGACTTCTTTATCCATTCTTGTTTCAATGGACATCTAGGTTGCTTTAATGCCTTAGCTATTGTGAATAGAGCTGCAATAAACACTGGCACTGAAAGATGAACTCCCCAGGTCAGTAGGTGCCCAGTATGCTACTGGAAATCAGTGGAGAAGTAACTCTAGAAACAATGAAGGGATAGAACCAAAGCAAAAACAACACCCAGTTCTGGATGTCACTGGTGATAGAAGCACGGTCTGATGCTGTAAACAGCAGTATTGCATAGGAACCTGGAATCCATGAATCAAGGCAAACTGGAAGTGGAGATAAGAGTGAACATCGACACTCTAGGAATCAGTGAACTAAAATGGACTCGAATGGGTGAATTTAACTCAGATGACCATTACATCTACTACTGTGGGCAGGAATCCCTTAGAAGAAATGGAGTAGCCATCATAGTCAACAAAAGAGTCTGAAATGCAGTACTTGGATGCAGTCTCAAAAAAGACAGAATGATCTCTGTTCGTTTCCAAGGAAAACCATTCAATATCATGGTAATCCAAGTCTATGTCCCAACCAGTAACGCTGAAGAAGCTGAAGTTGAATGGTTCTGGGAAGACCCAAGATTTTCTAGAACTAACACCCCCAAAAGATGTCCTTTTCCTTATAGGGGACTGGAAAGCAAAAGTAGGAAGTCAAGAAACATGACGAATAAAAGGCAAATTTGGCCTTGGAGTAGAGAATGAAGCAGGGCAAAGGCTAATAGAGTTTTACGAAGAAAATGCACTGGTCATAGGCAAACACCCTCTTTCAACAACACAAGAGAAGACTCTACACGTGGACATCACCAGATGGCCAACACTGAAATCAGATTGATTATAATCTTTGCAGCCAAAGATGGACAAGCTCTATACAGTCAGCAAAAACAAGACTGGGAGCTGACTGTGGCTCAGATCATGAACTCCTTATTACCAAATTCAGACTTAAATTGAAGAAAGTGGGGGAAACCACTAGACCATTCATATATGACCTAAATCAAATCCCTTATGATTATACAGTGGAAGTGAGAAAAAGATTTAAGGGACTAGATCTGTTAGATAGAGTGCCGGATGAACTATGGACAGAGGTTCGTGACATTGCACAGGAGACAGGGAGCAAGACCATCCCCAAGAAAAACAAATGCAAAATGGCTGTTTGAGGAGGACTTACAAATACCTGTTAAAAGAAGAGAAGCCAAAAGCAAAGGAGAAAAGGAAAGATATACCCATTTGAAGGCAGAGATCCAAAGAATAGCAAGGAGAGATGAAGAATGCCTTCCTCAGAGATCAGTGAAAAGAAATAGAGGAAAACAATAGAATGGGAAAGACTAGAGATCTATTCAAGAAAATTAGAGATACCAAGGGAATATTTCATGCAAAGATGGGCTCGATAAAGGACAGAAATGGTATGGACCTAACAGAAGGAGAAGATATTAAGAAGAGTTGGCAAGAATACACAGAAGAACTGTACAAAAAAGATCTTCATGACTCAGATAATCACGGTGGTGTGATCACTCACCTAGAGCCAGACGTCCTAGACTGTGAAGTCAAGCGGGCCTTAGGAAGCATCACTATGAACAAGCTAGTGGAGGCAATGGAATTCAGTGGAGCTATTTCAAATGCTAAAAGATGATGCTGTGAAAGTGCTGCACTCAATATGCCAGCAAATTTGGAAAATTCAGCAGTGGCCACAGGACTGGAAAAGGTCTGTTTTCATTCCAATCCCAACGAAAGGCAATGCCAAAGAATGTTCAACCTGCTGCACAATTGCACTCATCTCACATGCTAGCAAAGTAATGCTCAAAATTCTCCAATTAGGCTTCAGCAATATGTGAACTGTGAACTTCCTGATGTTCAAGCTGGTTTTAGAAAAGGCAGAGGAACCAGAGATCAAATTGCCAACATCCGCTGGATCATCTAAAAAGCAAGAGAGTTCCAGAAAAACATCTATTTCTGCTTTATTGACAAAGCCTTTGACTGTATGGATCACAATAAACTGTGGAAAATTCTGAAAGAGAAGGGAATACCAGACCACCTGACCTGCCTCTTGAGAAACCTGTATGCAGGTCAGGAAGCAACAGTTAGAACTGGACATGGAACAACAGACTGGTTCCAAATAGGAAAAGGAGTACATCAAGGCTATATATTGTCACCCTGCTTATTTAACTTCTATGCAGAGTACATCATGAGAAACGCTGGTCTGGATGAAGCACAAGCTGGAATCAAGACTGCGACCCCATGTACTGCAACCTGCCAGGCTCCTCTGTCCATGGGATTCTCTGGGCAAGAATACTGGAGTGGGTTGTGGTATCTTGTTCTAGCAGCCTGCACTAAGATACTAACTTAATAGAAAATATTTATTAATATAGGCAAATTCATTAGAGTCCTAAATTATACATATGTATATAAATATATATATAATGTTTATACAATATGCATATATATGTATATACATG
>SJYQ01000326.1:211771-253741 GCA_006410935.1 Redunca redunca | reverse complement strand
TATATATGTATATACATGTATATGGCAGTATTAAATTCAACAAACATTTAAAAAATTTTAATTTAGAAAAATGAATGTCTTTTGGCAAAATATTTTTTAGCCATATGAAAAATACTCTATATACCATCTTTGGATAAATTCTTTCCTATGTCATGGGCGCTCTTGCCGCATTTTCTTTACCTCTCCTCACATTGCCAGCTCATTTAAATGAATACAAAGTGGATAAAATGTAGGCGGTTATAGTCACTTATTGTGAACTGACTCCTTTTTAAAGTATCTTTTCTCTTCTCTTACAGTCTTGCCACTGTGCTGGCCTGATTTTATTACCTCCATATCACTTATCTTTCCCCTTACTCTCCTACCAAATGCTACCAAATTAATCTATGAAATTAAATCCTTTGCTTAAAAATCTTCCATTAGCTTTCATTGACTCTGAGAGAGCAAATACCTAAACCTTCCATTCAAGGTCCTCCCTAACCTACCTTGCACTCTTTTTATTTTAATTCTTACCTCACCTGTACCCTTTCCCTGAATATAAAGTGATTCATTAATACACTTTCACCTTTGCCAGTTGGTTCCATTAATGCACATTCCTGTTCCCCCAAGTTCATGTCCTCGGTTATGCTATTCCTTTTGCATGGAATGCTAATTTCTGTTCCACACATCTATATCTGTTAAATTTATACACTTAAAAACACAGTTCAGTGCCATCTCCACCAGGATTGCTTCTCGTCCCTACAGCTAGAGGTGATTTGTTTCTCTTTTTGGTGCTTTTAAATGTATTGATTAGAGCAGCAATAGTACCACATGTATAATGTTTATCACATGTTGCTTTGTACCATAGTTCTTACTGCATTTATTTTATTTCTTCAGCTGGTTTACAACCTACTTAAGAGTAGCCATTTTCATTTCTCATGTTTGACCCCAGCATATTATATATGAGAAATACTTAGTAGAGATTTATTGAATGAATAAGGAGATCTTTGTGATCTCTAATTGTGTCTAAGACATGGTATGTGACACCTGGTAGTTAAGAATTTAATTGAAAGGTGGAAGTGAATTGAGTGGAGACCTTCCAGAAAACAAAAATAAGTGTTCATTTCTCTGTTATAAAATTAAGAACTATGGAAGGGGCTTCCCTGCTGGCTCAGTGGTAAAGAATCCACCTGTAATGCAGGAGACACGGGTTCGATCCCTGGGTTGGGAAGATTCCCTGGAGAAGGAAATGGCAACCTACTCCAGTATTCTTGCCTGGAAAATCCCAGGGACAGAGGAACCTGGCGGTCTACAGTCCATGGGGTCACAAAACTGTCAGACGTGACTTAGGTGTGACTAGACAACAAATAACATTAGGAACAAATGTCTTAAAACTGTTGCATATAAACATGTTACTAATTTTTATCATTTTGTTTTAGTGGTCTAACTAAACTCCTTGGTTAAGTTTATTCTTATTTTATTTTGTTGAGCCTAAATTTGAACAGAATTTAATTTTTTCTTTCTCGTAATTTGTTGTTAGTGTAAAGAAACACTGCAGATTTCTATATATTAATATTGTATCCTGCTACCTTGCTAAATTCATTTATTAGTTCTTACAATTTTTGTATGGAGTTTTCAGGATTCTTTGCATAGGGTATCATGTCATCTGCAGATAGCTTTATGACTTCTCTTCTAATTTGGATACATTTTATTTCTTTTTTCCTGTCTGATTTCTTTGGCTTGAATTTTCAATACTATGTTGACTAGAAATGGTGATACCTGTGTTGTTTCTGAATTTAGTGGGAATACTTTCATGTTTTTGTGGTTGAGTATTATGTTAGCTGTGCATTTATTGTAAATGGCCTTTATTATACATTCCCTCTATACCCACTTTGATGGGAGGTTTTTCTTTTGTAAATGGAACTTGAACTTTGTCAAATGCTTTTTCTGTGTCTATTGAAATGGCCATGTGGGTCTTATCTTTTGTTAAAGTGATGTATCAAATTGATTCATGTATGTTGAACCATCCTGGTGACCATGGGATGAATCCAACTGGATCATGGTGTGTGATCCTTTTAATGTATTGTCGAATTTGTCTTGGTAATATTTTGTTAAGGATTTTTGCATCTACATTTATCTGAAAATACTGACCAGACACTTTCCTTACTTATGGAGTCGCTGTTTGGTTTTGGTATCAGGGTAATGGTGGCCTCATAAAACGAATTTGGGAGTGTTCCTTCTTTGTAATTTTTTGGACTCTTTTGAGAAGGATAGGTATAAGTTCTTCTTTATATGTTTGATAGTAGTCCCCAGTGAAGCTGTCCAGTCCTGGACTTTTGTTTGCAGGGACTTTTTGTTTGTTTATTTTTAATTACAGATACTGTTTCACTTCTAGTGATCAGTCTTTTCAGATTGTTTATTTTTGACTATGCCACGGCTAACTGTGTTTCTAGAAACTTGTGCATTTCTTCTCTATTGTTGACATATGTTCTTTGATGATTTTTGTATGTATGTTATTGGTTGTTATTTCTCTTTTTTCATTTCTTTATTTAAATCTTCTCTTCTTCTTGGTGAGCCTACACTGAGGTTTGACATTTTAGTTTATCTTTTCAAAAAGCCAGCCCTTGTGTTCACTGATCTTTTAAACTCTATTTCCTCTTTGAGCTTTACTCTTTCCTTTTTTTTCACTTTGGACTTTGGTTGTTCTTTTTCTAATTCTTTCAAGTGGTAGGTTAGGTTGTTTGAGGTTTTTCTTGTTTCTTGAAGAAGACCTGTATCATTATGAACTCCCATTTTAGAACTGCTTTTGCCGCAGCACATAGATTTTGTAAAGCTGTATTTTCATTTGTCTTGAGATATTTTCTGATTCATTATTCAATTTCATCATTGACCTATTGGGTTTTTCAGTAATATATGTTGTTTATTGTACATGTGTTTCAACTTTTCTCATTTTTCTAGATTCATACTGCTGTATTCAGAAAAGATGTTTGAAATCATAGCTATCCTCTCAATTTTGTTGAGGCTGTTTTTGTGATAGTATGTGGTCGTAGAGGACATTCCATGGATGCTTGAAGAGAGTTTGTATTCTAGTTTGGGGGAATGTAGTGTCTTATAGATATCAATTAAGTTCAACTGGTCTATTGTGTCACTTAAGACCTATTGCCTTATTGATTTTCTATCTGTATGATCTGTCCATTGATGTCAGTGGGATGTTAAGTCTCTTACTGTTATTATTATATTATTGTCAGTTTCTGTTTTTTACTATATGCTTTATATATTTTGATGTTCTATACTGGGTGCATAAAAGTTAATAAGTATATATCCTCTTCTTGTATTGAGACCATTTTATAATGCCTTCATTTTTTTCTTATGACCTTTGTTTTAAAATCCATTTTTTGTGATATGAGCATTGCTACCCCTACCTTTGTTGTTTCTGTTTGCATGAAATATCATTTTTCATCTCTTTATTTCAGTGTGTGTATGTCTTTCATCCTGAATCGAGTCTCCTATAGGTACCATATTACACGTTCTTTTTTTTTTTTCAATCCTATCTACCACCTGTATGTCTTTTGATCAAAGCTTTTACTCCATTGGGATTTAGTTATTGATAGGTATGTACTAAGTGCCATTTAATCCTTATTTTCTATTTTTTTCTTCTTTCTTCATATCTTTTATATCTCTTATATTTTTATAATTTTCTTTTGTAATCTGCTTGGGTTCCTTTCATTTTATTTTTTTGTGAATCTGTTGTANTTTTAACCTACATATTGGTTTTTTAAGTGATATTCAATTCTTAGGGTATATGTGCCTTTCCTATTGTGATTTTCCCTCTCCTATAGATTCTTACTTCTACTTAGAGAAAAAAACTTACAATGTTTATATTAGAGTAGGTTCAGTTTTAATTTTTCCTTGTTTGAGAAATTATTTATCTCTTCTATTCAAAGTGATAATCTTGCTGAGTAAAGTATCCTAGGTTATAGATTTTTCTATTTTAACTCTTTGAGTATATGACTGTAGTCCTTTGTTCTGCAGAGAAATCAGCTGACCCTAGTGACTATTCCCTTGTATGTGATTTTCTCTCTTGCAGCCTTTAGAATCCTTTCTTTGTCTTTAAATTTTGCCATCTTAATTATTGTATGTTTTGGTGTGGATCTGCTTGGATTCATCTTGCTTGGAATCCACTGTACTTCCTATACTTGGATATCTGTTTCCTTCTTTAGATCTGAAAAGGTTTCAGCTATAATTTCATCAAATATATTTTCAATCGCCTTCTCTCTCTCTTTTTTTACTGGAACTCCTATTATGCATAAGTTGGGACATTTTATATTATTCCATAGATCTCCTATTTTTCTTTTAGTTTTTTGATTTGTCTTTCTATCTGCTGTTCTAATTTGTTGATTTCCAGTATTCTATCTTCAAGATCATTTATTTGTTGTTCTGTTTCATTATTTGGCTATGCATTGCTTCTAGGTTGCTTTTGATTTTGACAATTGAACTGTCTTTTTTGTATGGTATGTTATATTTTCTACTTCCTTCTTACATTGATAATTCACTTTTGTAGATCAGTTCAATTCAGTACACCGTCATATCCGACTCTTTGCAACACCATGGAATGCAGCACACCAGGCCTCCCTGTCCATCACCAACTCCCTGAACTTGCTTAGACACATGTCCATCAAGTCGGTGATGCCATCCAACCATCTTAACCCCTGTCGTCTCCTTCTCCTCCTACCTTCAGTCTTTCCCAGCATCAGAGTCTTTTATAATGAATCAGTTCTTCGCATCAGATGGCCAAAGTATTGGAGTTTCAGCTTCAGCATCAATCCTTCCAGTGACTATTCAGGACTGATTTCCCTTAAGATTGACTGGTTGGATCTCCTTGCTGTTCATGGGACTCTCAAGAGTCTTCTCCAACATCACAGTTCAGAAGCATCAATTCTTCGGCACTCAGCTTTCTTTATAGTCCAGCTCTCACACTCATACATGACTACTGGAGAAACCATAGAATTGACTAGATGGACTTTTGTTGGCAAAGTAATGTCTCTGCTTTTTAATATGCTGTTTAGGTTGGTTATAGCTTTTCTTCTAAGGAGAAATCATCTTTTTATTTCATGGCTGCAGCCACCATCTGCAGTGACTTTGGAGCCCCCCAAAATAAATTCTTTCACTGTTTCCATTGTTTCCCCATCTATTTGCCACGAACTGATGGGACCAGATACCATGATTTAGTTTTCTGAATGTTGAGTTTTAAGCCAAATTTTTCACTCTCCTGTTTCTCTTTCATCACAGGCTCGTTAGTTCTTTGCTTTCTGCCATAAGGGTGGTGTCATCTGCATATCTGAGGTTATTGATATTTCTCCTGACAATCTTGATTCCAGCTTGTGCTTCTTCCAGCTCAGCATTTGGCATAATGTACTCTGCATATAAGTTAAATAACAGGGTGACAATATACAGCCTTGATGTACTCCTTTCACAGTTTGGAACAAGTATGTCATTCATGTCCAATTCTAACTGTTGTTTCTTGATCTGTATATAGATTTCTCAAGAGGCAGGTCAGGTGGTCTGGTATTCCCATCTCTTTCAGAATTTTTCACAGTTTGCGGTGATCCACACAGTCAAAGGCTTTGGCATAGTCAATAAGCAGAAGTAGATGTTTTTCTGGAACTCTCTTGCTTCTTTGATGATCCAGGGGATGTTGGCAATTTGATCTCTGGTTTCTCTGACTTTTCTAAATCTAGCTTGAACATCTGGAAGCTCACAGTTCACATACTGTTTGGATTGGAGAATTTTGAGCATTACTTTACTAGCGTGTGAGATGAGTGCAATTGTGCAGTAGTTTGAGCATTCTTTGGCATTGCCTTTCTTTGGGATTGGAATGAAAATGGACCTTTTCCAGTTCTGTGGCCACTGCTGAGTTTTCCAAATTTGCTGGCATATTGAGTGCAGCACTTTCACAGCATCATCTCTCAGGATTTGAAATAGCTCTACTGGAATTCCATCACCTCCACTAGCATTGTTCATAGTGATGCTTCCTAAGGCCCACTTGACATCACATTCCAGGAAGTCTGGCTCTAGGTGGGTGATCACACCATTGTGGTTATCTGGGCCATGAAGAACTTTTTTGTGTAGCTCTTCTGTGTATTGTTACCATCTCTTCTTAATATGGTCTTCCCTTATAGCTCAGTTGGTAAAGAATCTGCCTGCAATGCAGGAGACCCTGGTTCAATTCCTGGGTCAGGATGATCTGCTGGAGAAGGGATAAGCTACTGATTCCAGTATTCTTGGGCTTCCCTTGTGGCTCAGCTGGTAAAGAATCTGCCTGCAATGTGAGAGACCTGGGTTCAATCCTTGGGTTGGGAAGCTCCTCTGGAGGAAGGCAAAGGCTACCCACTCCAGTATTCTGGCCTGCAGAATTCCATGGACACAGTCCATGGGGTCACAAAAAAGTCAGACACAACTGAGTATCTTTCACTGCTTAATATCTTCTGTTTCTGTACCATTTCTGTCCTTTATTGTACACATCTTTGCATGAAAAGTTCCCTTGGTATCTCTAATTTTCTTGAAGAGATTTCTAATCTTTCCCATTCTATTGTTTTCCTCTATTTCTTTGCACTGATCACTGAGGAAGGGTTTCTCATCTCTACTTGCTATTCTTTGGAACTCTGAATTCAGATGGGTATATCTTTCCTTTTCTCCTTTGCCTTTGTCTTCTCTTCTTTTCACAGCTATTTGTAAGGTCTCCTCGGACCACTATTTTGCCTTTTGCATTTGTTTTCTGTGGGGATGGTCTTGATCCCTGTCTCCTGTACAATGTCACGAATCTCCATCCACAGTTCTTCAGGCACTCTATCTATTAGATCTAATCCCTTGAATTTATTTGTCATTTCCACTGAATAATCATAAGGGATTTGATTTAGGTCATACCTGAATGGTCTAGTGGTTTTTCCTACTTTCTCCAATTTGAGTCTGAATTTGGCAATAAGGAGTTCATGATCGGGGCCACAGTCAGCTTCCAGTCTTGTTTTTGCTGACTATATAGAGTTCTCCATCTTTGGCTGTAAAGAATATAGTCAATCTGTTTTCAGTATTGGCCATCTGGTGATGTCCATGTGTAGAGTCTTCTCTTGTGCTGTTGAAAGAGGGTGTTTACTATGGCCAGTGCGTTCTCTTGGCAAAAGTATGCCTTTTCCCTGCTTCATTTTGTACTCCAAGGCCAAATTTGCCTGTTACTCCAGGTGTTTCTTCACTTCCTAGTTTTGCATTCCAGTCCCCTATATCGAAAAAAGACATCTATTTTGGGTATTAGTTCTAGAAGATCTTGTAGGTCTTCATAGTACTATTCAACTTCACCTTCTTCAGCATTACTGGTGGGAGCATAGACTTGGATTACTGTGACATTGAATGGTTTGCCTTGGAAATGAACAGAGATCATTCTGTCATTTTTGAGATTGCACCCAAGAACTAAATTTCAAACTCTTTGTTGACTATGAGGGCTACTCCATTTCTTCCAAGGGATTCTTGCCCACAGTCGTAGATATAATGGTCATCTGAGTTAAATTTGCCTGTTCCAGTCCATTTTAGTTCACTGATTCCTAAAATGTCGATGTTCTCTCTTGCCATCTCCTGTTAGATCACTTCCAGTTTACCTTGATTCATGGACCTGACATTCCCGGTTCCGCTGCAGTACTGCTCTATAACATCGGACTTTACTTCCATTACCAGCCACATGCACACCTGGGTGTTGTTTTTGCTTTGGGTCCATCTCTTCATTCTTTCTGGAGTTTTTTCTCCAGTAGCATATTGGGCACCTACTGACCTGGGGAGTTCATCTTTTAGTGTCAGTTACCAACTTTTCTTGATAATTTTTCTTAATTCTATGAATGTTTGCATAACCCCTTCTTTGAGTGCTGGTGTGCTCTGTTTCATTATTTGTTTTTTCTCACAGTTTTTCTTGCTCTTTTAAGTGGGAGTGGTTTCTCTACTTTTTCATTTTACTTAACTTTATCTCTACGAATTTAGGGGAAAATCTGATCTCCTGTGGTTTTGAAGGGGTGTTTTTATGTGAAGATGTCCCTGTGAATCTAGAATTTCTGTGTCCCCAGTCTTTGGTAAGAAGGTTGATTTTGATACACTGGCCATCTTTTTCCTCAGAGTGTCCTGGCCGTTATCCTCTTGCGTAGGCTGATGTTGGGGGATTTACAGCCTTCTCAGAACGTGAGGCGGGTCTTCCTCTCTGCTCTGCAGCGTCACCTCTTTCTCAAGGATGGGCTTTGCTCCCCAGTTGGAGTAGAAGCTCCTGCTGTCAGGCTCAGCCAGGCTCCACCGCCCTTTAGTGCATGTCCTGCCACAAAGGAGGTGGCTGCTCACAGAGGATCTCTGCTTTCCCTGTGTAGACACCCAGAGCTCTACTCAGAAGCAGCCCAGGGTCACATCCCTTCCCCTGGTGCGTTTGTCCCAGATCTGGTACGGTGCTTTGGCTTACAGTAGACTGAAGCTAGGGGTTGGGATGTTGTGACTGCAGGAATTGAGGCTGCTGTGCTGCCACCAGAGTCCTACCGTGTCTCTGTGGTGGATTTCTCCCAGGACCTATTTCAGATCTAGAACAAGCTGTGGTATGGAGTGGGCTAAGCCAAAGTGCTCTTGCGGGGAGACAAACTCTGCATGCTCCTGAGAGTGATGACAGTGTCCTCCACCACCCTACCAAGATTACACCTCAGGCCGCCTAGTACACTGTGTGTGACTGTTGTTCAGTCGCTCAGCTGTGCTGAACTCTTTGCAGCCCCATGGACTGCAGCACCCCAGGCCTCCCTGTCCCTCACCATCTCCCAGAGTTTGCCCAAGTTCATATCCATTGCATCAGTGATGCCATCCAGCCATCTCATTCTCTGATGTCCTCTTCTCCTCCTGCCCTCAATCTTTCCCAGCATCACAGACTTTCCCAATGAGTTGGCTGTTTATATCAAGTGATCAAAATACTGGAGCTTCAGTTTCAGCATCAGTCCTTCCAATGAGTATTCAGGGTTCATTTCCTTTAAGATTGACTGGTTTGATCTTGCTGTCCAAGGGACTCTCAGGAGTCTTCTCCAGCATCACAGTTTGAAGGCATCAGTTCTTTGCTGTTCTGCCTTCTTTACGGTCCAGCTCTCCAAACTCTATGTGACCATTGGGAAGACCATAGCCTTGACTATACGGACCTTTGGCTAAGATCAAGTGTAGTATTTGTGTGTATATAACTAGACCTTGTCTTTTTCCAGGGCTGGTTGGCCCAGATCCTGCATCAGTCTGCGTTGTGGAATGAGTGAGTTTAGGGAGTTCACCTCTTTAAGCTAGGGGAGTGCAGTGGGTGGCAATTTCCAACGCAAGGCACTCTCTCTCTGCCCTGGTTGTTGGCAAGGCAGCATGTGTATAGTCCTAAGGAGTTAAGTCTGGGCTTCTCCAGCCCTCTCTCTGTCCCAACAGTCTTCCCAGGGGCTCTTTTCCTCTACATAGGACCCTAGACTTGAGTGACCAAATTGTGATTCCATCTGCTTGCTCCCCAGGACAAGTGTCTGTCCATGTGTACTCTTCTTTGCAGTTCCCTCCCAGGGATGCACCAATTCTTCAGTGCTCAGCTCAACTCTCACATCCATACATGACTACTGGAAAAACCAAAGCTTTGAATAGACAAACCTTTGTTGGCAAAGTAATGTCTCTACTTAATATGCTGTGTAGGTTAGGGTATAGAAATGCAACAGATTTCTGTTTTTATTTTGACTCCTGAAACTTTATCAAATTCACTGATGAGCACTAGTAGTTTTCTGGTAGCGTCTTTAGGATTTTCTGTGTACGGTATCATGTCATCTGCAAACAGTGACAGTTTTACTTTCTTTCCAATTTAGATTCCCTTTATTTCTTTTTCTTCTCTAATTGCCATGCCTAAGACTTTCAAAGTTGTGTTGAATAAAAGTGGTGAGAGTAGACATCTTTGTCTTATTCTGCTGCTAAATCGCTTCAGTCGTATCCGACTCTGTGCGACCCCATAGACGGCAGCCCACCAGGCTCCCCCGTCCCTGGGATTCTCCAGGCGAGAACACTGGAGTGGGTTGCCATTTCCTTCTCCAATGCATGAAAGTGAAGAGTGAAAGTGAAGTCGCTCAGTCATGTCCAACTCTTAGCGACCTCATGGACTGTAGCCCACCAGGCTCCTCTGTCCATGGGATTTTCCAGGCAAGAGTACTGGAGTGGGGTGCCATTGCCCTCTCCAGTCTTATTCTAGGCCTTAGTGGAAATGCTTTCAGACTTTCACCGTTAAGTATGTTAGCTGTAGGCCTGTCATATATGGCCTTGGTTATGTTGAGGTAGGTTCCCACTATGTCCATTTTCTGGAGAGTATTTTTTTTATCATAAATGAGTGCTGAATTTTGTCAAAAGACTTTTCTATATCTAGTGAGATGATCATATGGTTTTTATTCTTTAATTTGTTGATGTGGTGTTTCACACAGATTTATTTGCGTATTCTGAAAAATCCTTGCATCCCTAGGATAAATCCCATTTGTTCATGGTGTAGGATCATTTTAATGTAGTTTTGGATTCAATTTGCTAGTGTTTTGTTGAGGATTTGTGTGTGTGTGTGTGTGTGGTCATCAGTGACATTAACTTGTTATTTTCTATTTTGTGTTATCTTTGTCTGATTTTGGTAGCAGGGTTATGGTCGCCTCATAAAATGGGTTAGGTAGTGTTCCTTCTGCAATTTTTTGAAATAATTTTAGGATAGGTGTTCACTCTTCTCTAAATGTTTGGTAGAATTTACCTCTGAAGCCATCTGGTACTGGACTTTTGTTTGTTTTTAAATCACATTTTCAGTTTCACTGCTTGTGATTGGTATATTCATATTTTCTGTTTCTTCCTGGTTCAGTTTTTGGAGATTGTACTTTCTAAAAACAGAGAAGGCAATGGCACCCCACTCCAGTACTCTTGCCTGGAAAATCCCATGGATGGAGGAGCCTGGTAGGTTGCAGTCCATGGGGTCACTTTGCCCATTTCTTTTAGGTTGTCTATTTCATTGGCATATATAGTTGCTTGTAGTAGTCTCTGACGATCTTTTGTATTTTTGTGACATATTTTAAATTTCTAATTTTATTGATTTGAGCCCTCTCCCTTTTTCTCTTGGCTAAAGATATATCAGTTTTGTTTATCTTCTCAAAGAATATCAGTGAAATTAAAAGTTGGGTTTTCTATCATTTTTTTACCACTATTAATTTCTGGTCTGATCTTTATGATTTCTTCTGCTACTTTTGGGTTTTGCTTTTTTCTTTCTCTAGTTCTTTAGGTGGAAGGTTAGGTTGTTTATTTGTGATTTTTGTTGTTTGCTGAGGTATGATTGTATTGCTGTGAACTTCCCTCTTAGAACTATCTTGCCATGTCCCATAGGTTTTGGATTGGTTTTCTTTCATCTTCATTTGTCTCTAGGTATTTTTGATTTCCTCTTTGATTTCTCCAGTGATCCATTGGTTGCTTAGTAGCATATGGTTTAGCCTCCACGTCTTTGTGCTTTTTTACTTTTTTCTTACAGTTGATTTCTAATCTCACAGCATTGTGGTCAGAGAAGATGCTTGATATGATTTCAGTTTTCTTATAGCTTCCCTTGTGGCTCAGTTGGTAAAGAATATTCCTGCAATGTGGGAGACCAGGGTTTGATCCCTGGGTCAGGAAGATCCCCTGGAGAAAGGAAATGGCAACCCATTTCAGTATTCTTGCCTGGAGGATTCCATGGACAGAGGAGCCTGGCAGGCTACAATCCATGGGGTCTCAAAGAGCTGGACACTACTGAGCGACTTAACACTTTCTTAAGTTTACCAAGGGTTACTAGTGACCCAGCCTGGGATCTACCCTGGAGAATGTTCCTTATCACTTGAGAATAATGTATTCTGGTGCTTTCTGATGGGTTGCTCTATACATGTCAATTAAGTTCTGGTGTAGTATGTCATTTAAGGCCTGTGTTTCCTTATTGGTTTTTCTGTTCAGATGATCTGTCCATAGATGAAAGTGGAGTGTTAAAATCCCCCACTGTTGCTGTTTCACTGTCAATTTCTTCTTTTATGGGTGTTTGATTTGCCATATATATTGAGGTACTCCTAATTTGGGTGCATATATATTTACAGTTGTTCTCTTTTTTCCTTGGATTGATCACTTGACCATCCTGTAGTTTTCTTTTTCATCTCTTATAACAGTTTTTATTTTAAAGTCTGTTTTGTCTGATATGAATATTGCTATTCCAATTTTCTTTTGATTTCCATCTGCAAGGAACACCTTTTCCATCTGCTTTCAGTCCACCTGTGTCCCTAGATCTTGCAGACAGTATATGTATGGGTCTTGTTTTTGTATTCATTCAACCAGTCTGTGTCTTTTGGTTGGGGCATTTAATACATTTACACTTAAGAAAATTATTGATATATGTTTTCTTATTGCCACTTTGTTTAGTATTGGGGATTTATTTTTGTAAAACTTTTTTTTCTTCCATTTTATGTTCTCTTGTGATTTGATGACTAACTTTACTATTGGGTTTGGATTCCTTTTTATGTTCTCTGTGTGTATTCTGGCTTTTTGGCATGTGGTTATCAGGAGGTTTTGATATAGCTGTCTGTTTGCACACAAGATTGCTTTTTAAGTTGTTGATCTTTTCATTTCAAAGGCATTTCCAGTATCCTACATTTGTATTCTCCTCTTCCCACCCTTGCTGGTTCTGCTATTGTATTTGTGTGTGATTTCCTGTCTATATTGAATGTTTGCCTTTACTGGTGAGCTTTTCCATTTGTAATTTTCCTGTTCCTAGTTGTGGGCTTTTCTTTTCCACCTAGAAGTTCCTTTAGCATTAATTGCAAAGCTGGTCTGGTGGTGCTGAATTCTCTTAGCTTTTGCTTCTCTGTAAAGCTTTTGACATCTCTGTCAAATCTGAATCTAAGTCTTGCTGGTAGAGTATTCTTGGTTGTAGGTTCTGCCCTTTCATTGCTTGAAATATATTGTGCCCCTCTCTCCTGGCCTGCATAGTTTCTGCTAAGAAATCAGCTGATGACCATATGGGAGTTCCCTTGTATGTTATTTGTTGCTATTCCCTTGTTGCTTTTAATATTTTTTCTTTGTCTTTTGGAGAAGGCAATGGCACCCCAAGTCTTTAATTTTTGTCAGTTTGATTGCTGTATGTCTCACTGTGTTCCTTCTTGGATTTTTCTCGCCTGGCATTCTCTGTACTTCCTGGACTTGGATGACTGTTTCTTTTCCCGTATTAGGAAAGTTTGTAGCTATTATCTCAGGTTCTTTCTTCCTCTCTTGGAGCCTATCATGCAAATATTGATGCATTTAATTTTGTCCCAGAGATCTCTTAGACTGTCTTCATTTCATTCTTTTTTCTTTGTTCTTTCCCAGTAGTGATTTCCACCATTATGTCTTCCAGATCACTTATCCCTTCTTGTGCCTCAGTTATTCTACTTATTCTTTTTAGTGTATTTCTTATTTCAGTTATTGTTCATCTCTGTTTTTCTTTAATCCTTCTAGGTCACTGTTGAACATGTCTTTTATCCTCTTGATCTATACCGCTGTCTTTTTCTGAGATCTTTGGTCATCTTTACTGCCATTACACTGAGGGCTTCCTCGGTGGCTCAGCGGTAGAGAATCTACCTGCAATGCAGGAGACATGGGCAATATGGGTTCAGTCCCTGGGCTGGGAAGATCCACTGGAAGACAGCATGGCAACCCACTCCATTATTCTTGCCTGGAGATCCCGTGGATAGAGGAGCCTGGTTGGCTACAGTCCTAGGGTGGCAAAGAGTTGGACATGACTGAAGCGATGAAGCATGCACACCATCACTCTGAGTTGTTTTACAGGTAGATTGCCAGTCACTGAATTGTTCTTGGGTTTAACATTTTTCCTTCATCTGGGACACATTCCTCTGCTCTGCTATTTTGTCTTCACTTTCTGTGATTGCAGTTTCCATCCTTCAGGCTGCAGGGTTGTAGTTCTTGCTTCTGCTGTCTGCCCCTGGTGAATGAGGCCATCTACGAGACTTGTGTAGGCTTTCTGGTGGAGTCGGGGGGACTGGTGCCTGCCCCTTGGTGGGTAGAACTGGGTCTTGTCCTCTGGTGGTCAGGGCCACATCAGGGCATGTTTTTAACTGGCAGCTGTATGCTTAGGAAGACTTCAAACAGCCTGTCTGATAATGGGTGGGGCTGTGTCCCTTCCCTCTTGGTGTTTGGCCAGAGGTGTCCCAGCACTGGAGATTAATGGGCGGGGCCAAGTATTTGTGGGAAAATTGTGGCCTCCAGGAGGGCTCATGCCAATGAGTGTTCCCCAGAGCTACTCAATGCCTTTGAGTGTTCCCCAGAGCTATCAATGTCTTTGTCCCTGCCATGAGTCACAGCCACCTCCTGGCTGCCAACCCTCCAGTACCAGCAAGTAAATCTGACTGAGGCTCTTCTGAAGTCATGGCTTTTCCCCTGAGTCCTGGTGTACACATGCCCTTGTGTTTGTCCTCTAGGAGCGCACTTTCCATTTACTGCAGTCTTATGGCATTCCTGTGAACCAGCCCAACTGGCATCCAAAGCCAGTTCTTGGGGTTTCTCCTCTTAGTCCTGGACCCCCAGGCTGGGGAGTCTGACATGGGTTGCTGAACTTTCACATCTGTGAGGAGAAGTTCTGTGATATAATCATTTTCAGACCTGGTGGATATGGGATTTGACTTTATCACGATTGCAACCCCTCCTACCATCTAGTTGTGGTTTCTCGTCTTTGGATGTAGGGTATTTCTTTTGTAGGTTTCACCGTTTTTTGGTCAATGGTTGTTTAGCAGTTATTTGTGATTTTCGTGTTTCTGTAAAGAGAGGTTAGCTCATGTACTTCTACCCTACCATCTTCAAGACAGTAAATATTTTTTATTTTGTCAGCCATGTGTCTTTGACCCAGCTATTTAGTTCTGTTGCGCCAGCATAATCAGCTATGGACAAATATGTAAATAAAATTATAGTTGTGTCTAATAAAAGTATTTACAGAAGCAGGTAGTGGGTTGTATTTTGCCCGTGGGCTGTATTTTGCTTTTTCCTGTCTAAAGCTGATGATAGTGGATCAGATTTTAACAGCAGTCTCATTATTTCATTTTCTGCCAATAAAAAGAACCAAGAAAATGAATCCTTTACATTTTAGCAAAGTGAATAAATAACTAATTTAGTTCAGATATTCATTTAACGTAAAGAAATGTGGTATTTGGTTTCACAGCTTATCTGTATGATAGCATTTAAAGTGATCCATGATTATGAGATTGTCAGCTAACTTCAAAAAATGTAGCAAGAAAAGCAACAATGAACACTATACTACTTCCTAAAAATATTTGAACTTTTTGCTGAGTTTCTTAAGTCTTAAAGTAATTAAGTATAGAATTACAAGTTTCAATAAAATTGTAAACTAAATTGTGTGTATTTCTGACCTAATTGGCTTTCTTATTCATCAGATATTGTACCAGGTCAGATACTGTGAGATTACAAATAATGACAGATTGTTTTGTTAGGTGGTGGTTAAAAATTTAGATTGAAAACTTTACATCTGGCATAGGGAAAACTCCTATCTTCAGTGGTTTTGCAGAATGAATATATCATTGTACTCCAAAGCTGGAAGTGTCCTTAAAGTAATGGAAACTAAAGACAACCTTGTCTAGAGGTCTTTTTGTACAACTGCTTTCATCGAGGTTTTTCTTTTATAGAGTGGGAATGGAAGCATTAAGGCAGTATGTCTGCTTGATACTTTGTGGAAGAATTTGTTCCACTGGCCCATAAAGAACCACAGACATGCTTAATTGCTATGCTAATCCAGTTTGTTAACTCAGAAGGAAGCTTCTCATTATTTTATAAAAAGAAAAATAGTCATTCTAAAGTCAGGACTCTAAAATCAGCTAAATGTCAGGTACTCTGTTAGGCACTGTAGACAGCATTTCAGCCTTGGCTGCTGCTGCTGCTGCTGCTAAGTCGCTTCAGTCATGTCTGACTCTGTATGACCCCATAGACGGCAGCCCACCAGGCTCCCCCGTCCCTGGGATTCTCCAGGCAAGAACACTGGAGTGGGATGCCATTTAAGGTGAAAAAAGCCAGTGAAAAACTGAGGACAATTTTTTATCTATGATCAGGAAACTTTCTGTTTGGTACAAGTTAATATAAGCACTATTCAATAAAACTAAGGAAAAGTCATCACATCTTCTTACGGTAAGTCTAAGGTCTCACCCATTGATGTTAGTCACAAAATTATAGACATTACTACATCAACCTCAGCTTAAGTAACTTTAAAAAAAAATATTTTTCAAAGGACTTTCAACTTATTTTCAAAATACTGTGATAGGCAGTGCATCCTATAATTGTTGCTAAATAAGTTCAACTTATTAATCACAGCAAATTTGCTTTTTTATTTTGCCTTTTTATGAGTTAAAAATATTAAATGTGGAAAAAATAAGCAAAACTTGATAACTTTTAAACTGTACTTACACTTGCCCTTCATCTTTCCTTCCTTTTAATATTTCTATATTTTATAGTCATTTATATTTGATTTATGTTTCTCTTAATAGAGGAAGAACTTTTAGATTTTAGCTAGAGTAGAGGGAAAAGATTGTGATTGATTGAAGATCAGGAAGTGTGAGTATAAGATGTAAGCTCTGCTATTAACAGGTAGTGTCCCCTCAGGTGTCTGGGCCCTGGGTTTTTCATCTGTAAAATGAAACTTCTTAATGACTTATAAGGAGCCTTACACCTCAGAGTGATATGAAATGCTTTTGATATTGGAATCCCTGAGGTCTCACATGGAGTAAAGATGCTGGAAAAAGTTACGGTAGTCTCCCTGTGTATCTCTCCATTTCTGTCCCTCTGACACACTATGTCCTATAGTAGAGTCTGCAGGAGTTCATCCTACCTCTAATAGAGCTTGTGCCACAGTTAAGGCCAAACTTTGGGGGTCCTAGATTTATATGCATATTACAGAATACTCACAATTGTAGATGATAGCTGGGGTCCATACATAGTTGATGGATAAATACATAGACATTGATAGAAGGGGAGAGGGAAGAAATAGAAAATAGGGAAGGTCAAAGAGACTGTTAAACTTTTGGTTTGTTAAACTACACCTCTTTTACCCATGATACTACATAAATAGCAACCTCTCCATGATGACTCTTCAGTGGTTCCAAACACTCCTGCTTTAAATTTAGGACTTAATGTAGGACTAGATAGTTGAAGCCAGAAAGCTAATCTGTTATTAATACTACTAAGACTGTGTGTCTAGAATTCTTTCTGGCTGTGCTGTTGGAACAGGCTTCCCTGGTGGCTCAGATGGTAAAGCATCTGACTGCAATTCAGGAGTCTCAGGTTCAATCCCTGGGCCAGGAAGATCCCCTGGAGAAGGAAATGGCAACCCACTTCAGTATTCTTGCCTAGGAGATCCCATGCATGGAGGAGCCTGGCGGGCTACAGTCCATGGGGTTTCAAGAGTCAGATACAACTTAGCGACTAAACCACCACCACCATGCTATTGGTACATAGAGAAGAAGAGAAAGGTTATTCTGTTATGGAAACTAATGTCAATGTTTAATTGTATGTAGGATAAGCATAGAATTTCTTGGTACATTTTGCATTTCTTAGTTGTTGGCATTGGTGATCAATTAGAATGAGGCACCAAGAAAACTGAATGAAAACTAAAATTGGAATGAGGTGCAGCAAACATAGTAAATATTTGTAATTTGTTCTCTGTAAGTTCTTAGGGAAACATGGATGTGATAAAGTGAAAGTCTCAGTCATATCCAATTCTTTGGGGCCCCATGGACTCTATAGTCCATGGAATTCTCCAGACCAGAATACTGGAGTTACAGGTAGCCTTTCCCTTTTCCCTCCTCCAGGGGATCTTTCCAACCCAGGGATCGAACCCAGGTCTCCTGTATTGCAGGTGGATTCTTTACCAGCTGAGCCAGCTCAGAGCAAAACAAGAACAACAAAAGAAAACTTCTTAGAGACTCTGGTAAAAAGAATTTTCTGTAAAAGAAAAAATAACAACACAGAGTTCGAATAGCTCTTTTAAACTAGTGAAACCATGACTAGTAGGGCTAAGAAACAGTGGGAACCTGCCTGATTGAATCTACCTCACATTTGTGAAATCTAGTTGCAAAAGAAACAAAGTATCTGAAACTCTTGAAGACAATCCTCATTTAGACATTTCATTTGTCTCAAGTAAGGAAATGCTTTTCCTATAATATAGATCTTTCTTTGGCTATGCTATACTTTTATTATCATAATCTAATAGAGCAGCACTGTTATCTCATCAGCGATGCACTGTGAGATATTCTACTGCATTCTGAGTATACTTCCAAAGTTTCAGTCTGTAACATTTGCATAGTTTGGGTCCTAAATTGTGTGTATATATATGGGTAGGGGGCAGTTAATTTTCCACAGAGATCCCAAACCTCCCCTCCTAGTATGATAAAAGGTATTTATAGTTGTTTGATCTATTTGTTTAACTTGGTTCATTTTCTTGGGTTCTTTTTTTTTCCTTCCTTATTATTAGTCTTTATACCATGCAATTTTCTAATGGTTGCACAGTCATCTGGAAAATATGATGAAAGGGGGAAAAAGCTTCTGCCACATCAAAGGTAAATGAGGTTAAACTACCCCAAGGAAACAAAATAATAAAATCATGTACTAGGTAAGACCTTGAAAGATACTAATTTTTGAAGGCCATTGCCCTTCGATCCAAATTACACCTAAATCATTTCTAGGCTAGTAATATGATTTTGAAAGTCTTAGTAGGAAAAAAAAAACAGAGGCTTACAACCACTTCAAGTGTGTAACATTTTTAGAAAATGATAATATATTTCAGCATGGTAACAAGCCATGGTGTCAAGACAGTCTTCCTTATGTTCAGCTCAATTCTGACAGTGTGTTTTCATGTTCTT
This sequence comes from Redunca redunca, assembly GCA_006410935.1. Classification (NCBI taxonomy): domain Eukaryota; kingdom Metazoa; phylum Chordata; class Mammalia; order Artiodactyla; family Bovidae; genus Redunca; species Redunca redunca. The sequence goes on along the minus strand of SJYQ01000326.1, from coordinate 234,818 downwards.
TCTTAGTAAAGCCAGGGTATATTTAGAATTAATACTTTGGCTATATGTGGTTTTTTCAGTGTCTCCTATCATATAGGAGCAGAGAAGACTTGTTTCACCCTTTCAGATACATAACGGAAGGCGTTCAATGCCTTAAGAAGACAAGGTATTGGAACCTTGGGTTTCTTGACTCTTTACCTTCTCAATAGGAGTCTGAAAAATCAAGGGTTCTGTTCCTCAAACATAACCATGGTCCATAGGCTTGGGTTACCTCCTGCCAGATTTTTGGATCCTGGGCTCTCAGTTTCTCATGAAGAACTGATATTTTAGTTCATAATAATTATTGGGAGTCAAACAAAGGGGAAAAATTAGACCCTTTATATTAGGAACTTTCAAAAAACTTTGTTATAGACCAGTTGGCTTATTGAAAGGTCATGGTTAATTCCAATGCCATCCTTTGAGAAAAAGTTATACTACTGGATTGATTATGTTTTGAGAACCAAGATACAGAGTTTATATCTTATTTCTCTAGTGTCAACTGTTTTTATAATAGTTTTAGTAGTTTCATGTTAGCATTATATATGCTAACAGTGATCCCACAACCTTCTGCATGTACCACTTCTCTCTTCATTCTATTCTTAATCAGGTAATGCCATCAGCTTTTAGGCTTTTGTTTTTGTGGTTGAGTCGCTTCAGTTGTGTCTGACTCTCTGCGACCCTGTAGCCCGCCAGGCTACATGGGATTTTCTATACAAGAATACTGGAGTGGATTGCCATTTCCTACTCCTTTAAGGCTTTAAATGCTACCTAATGAATCCCAAATGTATATGTCAGCACAACACCTCTTCCTTTATCTGGACTCTTCTAGCTGGCTACTGCCATCTCTGTATGAAACAAGTGTTTCAAAATCAGTGTGTCCCAGAGAGAACTCATTTCAACCCCTAACACCATTCAACCTGATGCTTCCAATCTCAGTAAATAGCATTTCTATTATTCTAGTTGCTTATGCTAAAAACCATGGGAAAATTCTTGAGTCCTGTTTCTTTTTACACCTTATGTTCAACCAATGCACAAAATGTTGTCCTTTCCCTCAAAGTATATCCCCCAAACTGGCCACTTCTTACAATTACCATAGCTACAAACCTTGTCCTACACATTCTCTCATTTGTCTGGATTATTGTGAACTCCCTAGCCCAGAGTCTGTTTTCTATTCAACAGCCAGAGTAATCCTTTAAAAATATGTCATCTCAGCACTCTGTTTAAAAATACCCACTAGTTTCCCATTTCAGACAAAAATCCCGTGTTATTCACCTCCTGCTTACCTTTCTCTGACTTCATTTCCTATTAATTTTCTTCTACTTAATCTCTTTCAATACACACCGGCCTCTTTGCTAATCATTGCCTTCTGCCTCAAGGCAGTTTTACCCACTATTTTCTGTCTCAGGAAAACTCTTCCCAGATTATCTTGAAGGGCTTGTTTCTTTACTTTCTTTCAAGCTCAACTCATGTAGCTGGTCGAAAATCCTTCCCTGAACATCTTATTTTAGATATGCTGTCCCTTCACTAGTTCCCTGATCACACTTCTATTTTTATTCAAAACACTTTTACACTACATGTGATTTTATCTAGAGCTCATAAACTCTTTTAAGACATATTTTTTAATTTGCTTACTACTGTGTCCACAGCACCTACAGCAACACTTGAATGAGTGAAATGTTTCATGTGAGATTTTCTCAGGAGCACTATCTCTAAAACAGAAATGGCTATTTTCTGGGCTGTAGTTACTACAAAACATTCTGTAAAATTATTAGCTAATTTATCAGGACCAAGCAATCCAAGCAACAAATGGATAACATTGTCTAAGCTAATAATTTTACAGAATTCTAAACTTGTAATTTTGGAAGTTTGGAGAAGGGGTACTTAAAAGTTGGCAAGGATTCTTTATTGCATGCACTGGTGAAGTAATTTGACTTGTCCATTCATTCACTATTTGACAAATGTTTCCAAGTCTCATTCATACTAAATGACCTGTTCTGGAATAATGTGAAGTTGATTCAAAGATCAATCAGGATGGCAGAGTATGAAGACATGGAACTCACTTCTCCCGAGGGATACATCAAAAATGCACCTATGTGTGCAACAATTCTCAGTGAAAAGTAACTGGAAACTGGCAGAAAAACTCCTCTACAACCAAGACTGTAAGAAAGACCCACGTGTAATTGGGTAAGGGTGGAGAAAAACAATCTGGTCAGAAAGGAAGAATACACGGGTGGGGAGTGAGTGGGGAGAGCCACAGATCGGGTGCTCTGGTCCTGGGGTCTTGTACAGGGGATTTGAGCCCCCTTGGCTGGTTAAAGGACATTTGGGAGTAACAGGAGAGCTGTGGGAAGCCTGGACTTCTCTCATAAGGAGTCTGCATACGTTGGCTTGCCCTCAAGGCAAGGCAGAGAGGCAGGACTGAAGACTGCTCCACTGTTTGCCAAGTCTGCATGTGCCTCACTGTGCATGCCAGCCCAAGCTGAGTGAAAACTCTAGCCCCACTTATTCCACAGCAGAACATAGCACTGGATTGAGAGCTGCCATGATCAAGGGAAAGACTTTACCTTGGGACACAGAGGTTACCCTGTCCTGGGGTGGAGCCTGGGTGGGGTAGTAGCAGCTTTGGTTGGCACTTACTCAAGCAGCACTTTGGAAGCAGCCCAGATCTCTGACAGAAGCTGCTCTCCATAGCTCACACTTGGTACATACTATGAGCCCACACATCCCACACCCCTCACCCTGAGTGTGACTCCACAACAGGGCATGGGTAGTGGTGGCTGGAGGCAGCGATCTACAGAGGAACAAAGACTTGGGCCCAAGGCTGCATCTGAGTGGAATGAGGGAAGCAACTGCTGGCACCTGCACAGGCAGCACCCTGGAGACAGCTCAGACCTGTCCGAAGCCACACAAGCTGTGAGCATCTGTACCAACCTCCTACCCCTTGCTTCTTTACTCCCCCACTCTGAGACAAGGGTCCTGGTCCCGGGAGAGGAGAAAACACACACTTAAAGGGGACAGTGCCAGCTCAGAACTTCTACTCTAGCAATGCGGGACCAAACCCTGCCTCCGATACGGTGGTGACAGCCACTGAGAAGATGGTAGGTCCTGCCTTAATCCAACTCTAGCCCCACCTTTTCCCAAAGTGATAGCTGCCAGCTCACCGTGAGGAAAGTGGTGACTTGTGTCCCTGTCACGTCTCTCTCTCCCATCAAAGGCACTGGGCGCACACACTCTACACAGGGCTGCTCCCACATAAAAACATCTTTCAAGATCACAATAGGCAATTATTTTGCCTAAACATACAGAGGCAGAAAAAGTTAAGCAAATGAAAAGGCAGAGGAACTGGTCTCAATCAAAAGAGCAAGAGGAAAGTCATGAAAAATAATGAAACAGGAGTAAACAACTTACCAGATAAAGAATCCAAAGAATTTGTAATATGAATATTAACTGAATTAGGGAAAAGAATAGATGAACACAGTGAGAATTTTAATGAGGATCTAAGGAAGACTCAATCAAAAATGAAGAATTCAATAGCTGAAAGAAAACACACACAGACACACACACACACACTGGAAGAAATGAATAGCAGCCTAAGTGATTCAGAAGAACTCATATGTGATCTGAATGATAGAATAATGGAAATCACCTAATTGGCAAGAAGAACAAAAGCCTGTTTAAATGATAGTAGTTAAAGAGATCTCTGAGATAACATTAAGCTTAGCAATGTTTGCATTATAAGAGTCCCAGAAGAAGAGAGAAGGGCATCAAAAGTATATTGGAGGAAATTATGGCTGAATACTTCTTAACATGAAGAAGGAAACAGATATCCAGGTATAGAAGCACAGAGGGTCCCAAACAGACCCACACCAAGACACATTATCATTAAAATGGAAAAAGTTAAAAACAAGGAATCATATACAGTCTAATCCCCATAAAGATATCAGCTTGGAAACTGAAGCCGAAAGTCTTTCTCCTAGGTTTAGAAACAAGAATGTTCACTCTTGCCACTTCTACTTAACATAATATTGGGAATCCTAGCCACAAAAGTATTTGTAGGTGACACAGTGCTATATATAGAAAACTCTCAAGTATCCTCCAAAAAAAAAACCCAACAACTATATATATATTAGAATGAATAAATTGATTCAGTAAAGTTGCAGGATACAAGAAAATACATTTCTTTTCTATGAAGTAATGTACTATCAAAAAAGATATTTTTTATAACTCTAATTTAAATCACACACCTAAAAAGAATAAAATACCTAGGAATAAACTTAACCAAGGAAAGGAAAGACCTATACTCTGAAAGCTATAAAACATTTAGGAAGGAGACTGAAGATGATACAAAGAGATAGAAAGATGTCTTATGCTCTTGGATTAGAAAAACTAATATTATTAAAGTGGTCATAAATAACTCAAAGCAGTCTGCAGATTTACTGCAATACTACTAAAATACCCATGACATTTTGCATGGAACTAGAAAGAATAAACCTTACATTTATATGGAACCACAAAAAGACCCAATATTGACAGAGAAATCTTGACAAAAAAGAACAGAGCTGAAGTTATTACCCTTTCTGACTTTAGAGTATACTACAAAGCTATAGTTGTCAAAACAGCATGACACACAAAAACAAACATAGTTCAATGAAGCAGAATAGAGAGCCACAAAATAAAGCCACACTTCTGTGGTCAATTAATCTACAACAAAGGAGTCAAGAGTATACAGTGGAGAAGACTGTCTCTTAAATAAGTGGTGCTGGAAAACTGGACAACTACATATTAAACTATTATATTAAAACATTTCCTCACATCATATACAAAAACAAACTCAAAGTGTGTTAAAGACCTAAATGTGATACCTGAAACCATGATACTCCTAGAAGAGAACACAGGCAGAACATTCTTTGATGTACATTGTAGCAATTTTTTGTTTTTGGATCAATCTCCTAAAGCAAAAGAAATAAAAGCAAAAATAAACAAATGGGACCTAATTAAGCTTAAATGCTTTTCCACAGCAGAGAAAACCATCAACAAAATGAAGAGATAACTTGTGAAATGGGAGAATATTTTTGCAATATGACCAACAAAGAGTTAACATCCAAAATATATGAACAGCTCATACCAAACAATATAAAAACAACAACCTTCATCCAAAAATGGACAGAAGATCCAAATAGAAGTGTTCCCCCCCCAAAAGAGATAGCTAATAGGCATATGAAAAGATGTTCAACATCACTAATCATTAGAAAACTGCAAATCAAAATGAGAGGTCACCTCACACCTGTGAAAATGGCTATCATCAAAAAGTCTATAGGCAAATGTTGGGAGTATATGGAGTGAAGGGAATCCTCATACTCTGTTGGTAGGAATGTAAAAGTGGTGCACCCACTATGGAAAACAGCATAGAGGTTTTCTTTAAAAAACTAGAAATAGAACTACCATATGATCCAACAGTTCCAATCCTGGGTATTTATCTGGAAGAAAAAAATGAGAACAAAATTTGAAAAGATACACCTACCCCAGTGTTCCTAGCAGCACTCTCATACAGTAGCCAAGATGTAGAAACAACTCAAGTGTCCATCAACAAATGAATGGGTAAGGAAGATGTGGCATATATACACAATGGAATATTACTCAGAGAAAGACAAATACTGTATGGTATCACTAAAATATGGAACCTAAAAAATAAATACATAGAGAAAAGTAGAAACAGATTCATAGATACAGAAAGCAAATGAGTGATAACCAGTGGGAAGACGGACAGGGAGAAGGGCATGATAGTGTATGGAATTAAGAAATACAAACTACTAGGTAAAAGGTAGATAAGCAATAAGGATATATGGTATAACATGGGGAATTATAGTCATTATTTTATAATAACTTTTAGTTGATTATAATCTATAAAAATACTGAATCACTATTTGGTACATCTGAAACTGTATTTCAATATATTACATAATTTATAATAGGAAAAAAATAGTTGATTCAGAATTTGCCCTCAGCTTATTCATCTAAAACAAAGGTTGTGATTTACAATAACCTGCTTTCAATTCACAGTGGCTACTTGTGTTCTAGACATTCCCAATGCAAATTGGTACTCTAGAAATAATGAAAACCCAATGTATTTCATTAGAAAATAATAGCAAGAATAAAATTATTAAGCAATTGGAATTCAGAACTGCCTGAAAACCCAAACCTTTTTATGTCCTTTCCCTGGACTTCTAGAATGACATTCCTTGAAATTGCTTAGTATTTCCATTTATCATTTTACTAATCAAAATCTGAGAGTTGTATCAAATACATAATATAGAATATTACTGTTGGTTCCCTTTTTACAAATGGTCATGTTATATGATTTTATTTTAATTGGAAGTTGACTACCATACCTTTAGAAACTTCCAAACCCAGGGATGATGAACTATTTGTTCAATTTGCTATTGTACTATAGGACATCAATACGAAAATTACTTAGCAATAATTCAACTATGAAGATGTAGGAATTTATATTTCAAAATTAGAAACCAAACTGTAATTAAGATTGCAGAAGTGGGCCAAGTAATCTTGAATTGTAAACATAAAGACATATAGATCACTTTAGAAATGGAAATCATATCTAATAAATATTGAAGCAAACCATTTAGAGAGATGATGCCACTGAAACATACTACATGGCAATTAAAGTCAGATAACCATTTATTAAATGCATTAATTTATCAGGCTGTGTTGAACTAAACAAATATAATTTGATATCTTATTTTTCAGGCTTATTTAATGACAGCTGTATCATATCTCATTCTGATACAGGCTTCATTAAATCTGAAGTTGGATTTGAACAGGGATATCATATGTTCCCTTCAGTTTTTAATCTCCTTGAAATATCAGTTTGATTCTTGGGAAGGCTCTGAAAGTCAAAGACTGAAGTCTCCTGAGTATCAATGAGGCTGTTCTGCCAGCAGTGGCCAGAGAACACAACCTGTCATGAAGAATATCAACCTCTATAAGGGCAGAGATCTTTGTCATTACCAAGCACCTAGAATACTGCATGGCACTGCAAGGCACATGTTGAGGACTCAGTATTTATGTCTGTATCTGAGTTACCCCTTAATTGATTCACTTGTTAAAATTAAGTGATTTAATTATATAAAAATTTCCTTAAATGGGATCCTGAGAGGCAACAGATATTAAAAGGTATTATCTATGTCTCAGATATGTTTGGGAACCAGGGGGTTAAACAAAATTAGTAGGATTTCTTTACTGAAAGACTTTTATATGCAAATATGCAAGAGAAGAAAAGCATGTGTAACAGTTCTCAATCTTTCTTTTTCCTATAAAGCATCTATAAAAATCGTAATACACAAATTACCATATTTCCTCCCATCCACTGGCTAATGAAAGTGGTCTCTGCTCATTGTTCAATATTGCTCCATTTCAGAAGTACTAATAATATTATTTCTTACTTCCTCTACAGCTACCCGGATTACATAGCAAAAGAAAGCCACTTCGTTTTTGCTGTTGCTCTGTTCCTACTAACATAGACAAATTAAAGCTGAGATTTGAAACATTTCTTAAAGTAAATTTAATGTAAAACTTCATGAAAAGCAATGGGCTTAATGCTCCATGTCATGTAAGCATTGTCTGGGTGGCTAGCCCTGCTCCTTGGTTTTCTTATGCCCTAAGAAGTGTGTCCACAACTCAGAAACAATCTAATGTTGGGAAAAATAAAAAACGTAGTCTCAGTGCATGCTGTTCTTAAGTTTCTAATAACATCTGGGAAATCTATTCATAAGATGCTAAACAAGTATCTGCAGGTATCATCTCTTAGTTGATGTAGGTTTTTTTTGAGTAACCAACTTTGATGCCTAGATGCAAGTCATTTCTGTTCCAGTATTTATCTTCTTTGGGTTCCTGGAAAATCTCTTCTATGATAATGTAGGAAATTCTGGAAGTGTTGGAACCCAGAATCATTCTCTTCTCAGACCTTGATTTCTGAAAAGTTCTAGATTTTTCTTTCTCTTCTCTCATTTTGTAATGAGCTGTCCATCAATACACTCAGCTGACTCCCTAAACATGGGGGCTTTATTGAGACTGTTGGTTCTATAGTGAGTCTGAGTTAAAAATTACAACTATACCATTTACTCCTTGACAACTAATTTCTCAACCTCAATGGGACAAGGGGACAATGACAGTTTTTTAACCTCAAAATTACTGTGAGGATTAAGCAATGAGTGGCATTAGGTGGCTTAGTGGTGAGTTTAACCCTAAAATAAGGTTTTCAGTGAATGTATGTTATTAATATAATCCTGTTTAACATTCCTCTTACTTCCCAACATTGTGCTCCCTCCATCCCCAGGGACCTGTACTCCTTTAACCTGCTTCTTTCTAAGATTCTAAATGATACTGACTTGCCTAAATTAGATAAACAACTGTTGTTTCTACAATAACGTTTAGCTATAGTGTTTACCATATATAAGCAAACTGACAACTTCGGTACCTACCAAACAGAGCACATTTGAGATGTGTGAAAAGGAGGATTTCTGGGGTAGGGAAAGCAGAGGGGATAGTAAGTGTTGAGAAATACTGAATTTTCCTCACTGGTAGTTTGTTCTGATTAGTCACCACTTAATTATTCAGCAGTATATTTCTAGTCTATAAACTTTTGTTTTTCTATGTCTGTATGACACGTCTAATCTGCAGTAGCATAGCTGATTCTTCCCCCCCTCCACACACACACTTTTTCCCCTGCCATATTAGCAAGTGATAGCCAAACAATTAATCACAGCTAGACTACGGTGCTCTGAACAAGCTGTCAAAGAAGCTAAAATAACTAGACCAACTAAGACACAATCTGCTTATTTTCGGTTTTCTTGAGCATGGCCTGAATCTCTCACTTCATTCAGTTCTGGGTTAACTCTTACTCTCCTGGAATTTAGTTTTCCTGTTTTTACTGAATAATGAGGGGACAGTGACAGAAACAGGGATATAAAAAGTTGAGCACAGTCACTTGCCACAGTTGTATGGGAGATGCGTAGAAGACGTGACAGCTGGCTGTGTCCAAGGGCAGCAAACAAAGAGTGGACTGGCACTGTCCCTCAGACTCCTGATCAAAACTTTCTAGGTACATTAATGAAATGTCTGGCTTAAGGATTCAGTATGTCAGCACATCATCCTTTCCTTTATTATATTTTTTCTTTTCCCAGGAGAAAACAAAAGAGAGCTTGCTCATCTCCACAGGGATCATGCATGACAAATTTTATTCAAAAAGGTAAATTTACAAGGAAAATGTGTGACACCAAATGTGTGGAGAGACTTGGAAAGTAAGCAGCCAACACTGTAACAAGAAGCTAACAAGCAGCAACTTTCTAATGAGTACAGCCAACCACAGTGACAAAAGTAGATGAGGACTGGGCTGAAAATGGAATGGTAGTCAGGTTAGCAAGGATAGAAGAATCCTGGACTTCCTTGGAGGTTTTGTGGCAAAGAATCCGCCAGTGCAGGAGATATGGGTTCAATCCCTGTTTGGGAAGATCCCACACACCACAGTGCAACTAAGCCTATGTGACAAGAAAAGCAGATGGCACTAATGGGATCCAGTCCCATCACTTCATGGGAAATAGATGGGGAAACAGTGGAAACAGTGGTTGACTTTATTTTTGGGGGCTCCAAAATCAATGCAGATGGTGATTGCAGCCATGAAATTAAAAGACGCTTACTCCTTGGAAGGAAAGTTATGACCAACCTAGATAGCATATTGAAAAGCAGAGATATTACTTTGCCAACTAGGGTCTGTCTAGTCAAGGCTATGGTTTTTCCAGTGGTCATGTATGGATGTGAGAGTTGGAATGTGAAGAAGGCTGAGTGCCAAAGAATTGATGCTTTTGAAATATGGTGTTGGAGAAGACTCTTGAGAGTCCCTTGGACTGCAAGGAGATCCAACCAGACCATCCTAAAGGAGATCAGTCCTGGGTGTTCATTGGAAGGACTGAGGCTGAGGCTGAAACTCCAATACTTTGGCCACCTCATGCGAAGAGTTGACTCATTTGAAAAGACCCTGATGCTGGGAGGGATTGGGGGCAGGAGGAGAAGGGGGTGACAGAGAATGAGATGGCTGGATGGCATCCCCGATAGGATCCACATTACTTTGGGTGAACTCCGGGAGTTGGTGATGGACAGGGAGGTCTGGCATGCTGCGATTCATGGGGTCACAAAGAGTCGGACACGACCGAGCGACTGACCTGAACTGAATGGTAAAGAACCTGTCTGCCAGTGCAGGAGACATAAGAGACGCAGGTTTGGTGCCAGGGTCAGCAAGATCCCCTGGAGGAGGGAATGGCAACCCACTCCAGTATTCTTGCCTAGAGAATCCCATGGACAGAGGAGCCTGGCAGGCTACAGTCCATAGGGTGGGACAGAGTCAGACATGACCGAAGAGACTTAGCATACACGCATACAAACACACACACACACACACACACACACACAAAACAATAATCCTAATCCTAGTTAATCCCAATTCAAAAGTAGGAAGCTTTTCTATTAGCAAATGGACTAAATAATGTTCCTTTCTCAGAGTCTTTCATAGTGAGAAGCCATCATGGTCACAGGAGTCAGAGACATTGCCTTATCATGTCATCAAAGACACTGTTTCATACATTAACCTCTGCCCACTTTAGGAATATCCATGAAGAAGCTTTTTTGTCAGAATAATGTTCTTCCTGCCATAATGGTTTATTTTTTCCTTGTCATGTTGTGAATCTCATTTTCATGTGTGTGGATCACAATAAACTGTGGAAAATTCTGGAAGAGATGGGAACACCAGACCACCTGACCTGCCTCTTGAGAAACCTGTATGTAGGTCAGGAAGCAACAATTAGAACTGGACATGGAAAAACAGACTGTTTCCAAATAGGAAAAGGAGTACATCAAGGCTGTATATTGTCACCATGCTTATTTAACTTATATGCAGAGTACCTCATGAGAAAAACTGGGCTGGAGGAAGCACAAGCTGGAATCAAGATTGCTGGGAGAAATATCGGTAACCTCAGAGACCCAGATGACACCACCCTTATGGCAGAAAGTGAAGAAGAACTAAAGAACTTCTTGATGAAAGTGAAAGAGGAGAGTGAAAAAGTTGGCTTAAAGCTCAACATTCAAAAAATTAAGATCATGGCATCCGGTCCCATCACCTAATGGCAAATAGATGGGGAAACTATGGCTGACTTTATTTTTCTGGGCTCCAAAATCNTCATTTGAAAAGACCCTGATGCTGGGGGGCGGGGTGGGTGGGCAGAATTGGGGGCAGGAGGAGAAGGGGACGACAGAGAATGAGATGGCTGGATGGCATCACCAACTCAATGGACATGGGTTTGGGTGGACTCCGGGAGTTGGAGATGGACAGGGAGGCCTGGTGTGCTGCGGATCATGGGGTCACAAAGAGTCGGACATGACTGAGCAAGTGAACTGAATTTGTGTGTATATATATATATATATATGTTTATTTTATTTTGGCTTTCCCTCAGAGACAAGGATTCAAGTAAAAGTAGTATATTTGGGAAGGACAAGCAACACTAGCAAAGAAATGGTGTGGTAATACACAAAATGGAAGGACATGAAAATCTAGCAGAGTGCCTGCTAGAATTTAATCTCACAGAAAAACTCTAGGAAAGGATAAAAACACATGCCTTTGAACAGTCACTCCCAAGTGGTGGGGGATTAGAGACATTTATATACCAGCTATGGCCAGCTTTTGGTTGAGGCTGCTCTGGGATGTTACTTTCTCCACACTTCTCTCTGCTTCTGATGTTCTGGGGAAGAGTCCTAGGCACAGATGTAGGTAAAGTCACCTGAATGCTGGCTGCAACATACAAAAAGGGCTGACAATAGGGGCCAAGTGCTATAGCATCTACTACAGTGTTACTGGTTTGGTTTTGTGTTTTGTTTTAGTATTGACATCTATAGAGTACCAAATGAAAAGCAGGCCCATATCTAACAACTGTATAAGACAGTATTTCAGGTATTCTTATACAGTTCTCTTACCCCTTATTCCACTTATTCATTGTACCCATTTTCTCCTTGTCCTATTTTTTATACATTTACTTTTACTTTTATCCATTTATGTTTCCTTATATCACTTTTAGAAAGAGATTCAGTGTAATCCAATCAAAAAAATCTCAGTGATTAATTCAACAAAGTGGTTGCCAAAATATGTATGTTATCTATGTTTACTGAAGGTATAGTCTATAGTCTATTTAGATTCTCTCTGATGAACCAGAAGAGATGATATAATTCATTTAAATAAAATCTGTAAAAGGTCTGTATTGTGTTCTCAATATCTTCTAAGAAGGAGATACTAAAAGTTGCAATACTTTTATTTCCTTCTTGGTAATTCTAACCAGTTAGTATTATAAAGTTACATAGAGATTTTAAGTATGAAGAATATATCAGATATCCACTGTCTATCCAGACTCATTAGGGAGTCTTTGATACTGCTTTTAATTAATTCAAACAGTATGACAACCTACTTTGTGCCAAGCATTAAGATAGACTCTAGGGATACAAAGATTAGCAGTATGTGATTTCTACCTTCAAGGAGCTTACATGCTGTCTGGGAGAATGACAAAAGAGACAAGGACAGTGATAGAGCCAGGGTGTGCAGTGAAACCTCACATGACCTTCACTGTTACTTCTATAGCATCACATACTATTTCTGTCAGCCCAAATTTGGGGAGGCAGTATTTAAAAAAGCAGAAATATTTACTACCTTAACTGTAGTTGAATTGAACTAGATATGATATGACTGTGTTCAAAATGACATGGTCCTGTCAGAATAGTAATTGATAACCCCCTTTAGCTCATTCGGTAAAGAATCTGCCTGCAGTTTAGGAGACCCGGGTTCAATCCCTGGGTTGGGAAGATCCCCCGGAGAAGGAAATGGCAACCCACTCCAGTATCCTTGCCTGGAAAATCCCATGGACAGAGGAGCCTGGTGGGGTGCAGTCCATGGGGTTGCAAAGAGTCGGGCATGACTGAGTGACTAACACGTTTTAACATCTATCTGATATAGGTATAACAACCTGTCCCCACCCTGGTTGCACAAAACTGAATTCAAAACTACCATTGTCCTGCAGCCTTACCACAAATCATTCTGCCAAACAAGTCTTTGGTATGGCACTTAAATGTAAAAAGATTGGGTAAAACTATCTGCTACACATTCACCCAAAACTATAATCTTCATTTAGATAGTTTAAGCTAGGGCCCAAGACTGATAATGTCAGTAACTCAACTATGGAACATCACTTAATTAGAAAGAACTCTGCTCCACCAGTTTCACTTCTGGGAATCTAGAAAAGAACCATGCCCTTCCCACAAAAGTAGGCTTTAATCTGTCTTGGAAAGTTCAAAATAGTTATGGGATCAGTTTTTAGGCCTGCTTTCAGAAGCTAGCTAATTATTGGCAATATACCTTAGGCAGAACACTTACCCAAAATTTGTCACATAGGTTTACGTCCTGAGGTCCCTGGATAAAATCTAACAAAGAACACTTAGCATTTTTACAGATGTGATGTGGAAACGTTTGCCTCCCTTTAAGATCTGAAACTGAGTATATAAATACTGGTTTTCATAACAGGCACAGGAGTTGGAAGAAAAGGGAGAAACTAAGCTCAGAGTGAAGTCAGCATCATGGCACCATGAATAGCTCCCTTTTTCTCTCCCCTTTTACAACTAATTGGACATTCATAGCTAGAAAAAGAAGAAAAAACCACCTCTGCACATCATACCAGGACAAGCAAGAGATACATCCATCTGTGTACCTGAGAGAGGATAGGCTAGACCAGGGAGGAGGCAACAGAGTGACGTAAGCGGCAGGGCGGCTGCCATCAGAAGAGATGATCAGAACAGAGAAAGCGGCTGCTAGTTCAGCAGTGAGCCAGCGCAGCCTTTCTGGCAACGGAAAACAGTGGCCACGCAGGGCATGGGGCAGAGGTTAGAGATGGCATTGAAGGATACAAACCTGTACCAAGTACATAAGCCATAGAGACCTAGTGCACAGTATAATAACTATAGACAGTAATGATACACTATGGTTTGTAATGTGATAAATATCACTCTTAAGCAGCCAATCATGTTACAGTCTGTAAATATATCAAAGTAACATGTTGTACACTACCTTTACACAATGTTATACATCAAATATACTCAATTAAAAAAAAAAAAAACAAGTCAAAAAAGAAACTAAGCTCTAGATCTACCTAACAATTTGGGACTTTGGCCAAGTCAAAAACAAACAAACAAACCCTGTAAAGACTGAAAATGGTTGCTAAGATTTCTTCTGGTTCTAATAATTTATTTCTTGCTGATTTTTCAATACAAAGACAAAACTCAAGATGATGTGTGTTCCTGTAGAAGAGAGCAGTTTTCCTCAAGAATAGTATTAATAGAACCCATATTAGACCTAGGGTTTCCCAAGTGGTGCTAGTGGTAAAGAACCCATCTGCCAATGCAGGAGACATAAGAGGCATGGTTGATGTGTGGGTCTGGAAAATCCCCTGGAGGAGGGTGTGCAACCCACTACAGTATTCTTGTCTGGAGAATCGCATGGACAGAAAAGCCTGGCAGGCTACAGTCCATGGTGTTGCAAAGAATCAGACACGACTGAAGTGGCTTAGCACACAGCACACACACACAGCAGACCTGACTTAGGTGCAGGCCAGTTAGGAAGGACCCAAGCACTACGGCTCTCTGAAGGAGCCAATGAGGGGTCTCTCTGTAACTGCAGGAAACAGCCTTTCTTAGGCCTCATAATCAAAGGGTGGAATAAGAAAATGACGTCCAACCTCTGTGAGGTATTTCATAGAGTGTCTCGAAAATGATGGATTTGTTATCTCTGTTTTACAAGTAACAAAATCAAGACTCAGAAAAAGCAGGTAATTTAATCAGTATCACAAACTAATGAATTAAGATTAGCAGTGGTATTCACAATCCCACTCAATACAACCAAAAACTTTTGCCTAAACAGAACAAAGAAGCCCAGCTATCTTAAGAGTTGAAAATCAGATAAAAGCAGGAAGAATGTGAAGGAGCAGAAACCATGGAGAGGAAACCTGCATGGAGATAACTTCTTGTTCTTGTTTTCCCTTCCCTCAGAAAGCCGCCTCATTTGGAGGATACTACAGGCAACTAATACTTTGAAAAATACCCAGCTATCTTTCCAGTCAGAGAAAGCACAGAATGGGACCTGAGCCTGGAGAGTAAGGAGGAAATCCAGGAAGGATTGGAACAACAAAAGGGGGCCCTCAGTTTCTATACAGAAACCCATCTAAATCTTACTCTAGACCATGAACCATGCATGCTAGCTATCATGAAATAAGATAGGCTGAGAGAATTCAGTTGTGACATGACAACATCCTGTGAAAGAAAAGACAAATTTATAGTTAGTCTAACCTGATTGCTGGAAAAATAAAAACTAGAACATTCTCCAAAGGATTATAACAAGACCAACAATATCCCATTCAAACTTACTCACCATATAAATAACCAAAACAATTCCATCCATTCTTAAAAACATGGCAGTCAAACATGGTAAGAATGAACCACTCTGGAAATAAAGGATCTAATGGTGAAGAACAGAAACAAAAAAAAATGTTTGTTTGTTTTTTTAAATGAACAGATATATAAGTTGATTAGTTCAGTTCAGTTGCTCAGTTGTGTCCAACTCTTTGTGACCCCATGAATTGCAGCATGCCAGGCCTCCCTGTCCATCACCAACTCCTGGAGTTCACTCAGACTCACGTTCATCGAGTCAGTGATGCCATCCAGCCATCTCATCCTCTGTCGTCCCCTTCTCCTCCTGTCCCCAATCCCTCCCAGCATCAGGGTCTTTTCCAGTGAGTCAACTCTTCCCATGAGGTGGCCAAAGTATGGAAGTTTCAGCTTTAGCATCAGTCCTTCCAAAGAAATCCCGGGGTTGATCTCCTTCAGAATGGACTGGTTGGATCTCCTTGCAGTCCAAGGGACTCTCAAGAGTCTTCTCCAACACCACAGTTCAAAAGCATCATTCTTCGGTGCTCAACTTTCTTCGCAGTCCAACTCTCACATCCATACATGACCACAGGAAAAACCATAGCCTTGACTAGACGGACCTTTGTTGGCAAAGTAATGTCTCTGATTTGAATATGCTATCTAGGTTGGTCATAACTTTTCTTTCAAGGAGTAAGCGTCTTTTAATTTCATGGCTGCAATCACCATCTGCAGTGATTTTGGAGCCCAAAAAGATAAAGTCTGACACTGTTTCCACTGTTTCCCCATCTATTTCCCATGAAGTGATGGGACCGGATGCCATGATCTTGGTTTTCTGAATGTTGAGCTTTAAGCGAACTTTTCCACTCTCCTCTTTCACTTTCATCAAGAGGCTTTTTAGTTCCTCTTCACTTTCTGCCATAAGGGTGGTGTCATCTGCATATCTGAGGTGACTGATATTTCTCCTGGCAATCTTGATTCCAGTTTGTGCTTCTTCCAGCCCAGCGTTTCTCAGGATGTACTCTGCATAGAAGTTAAATAAGCAGGGTGACAATATATAGCCTTGACGTACTCCTTTTCCTTTTTGGATCCAGTCTGTTGTTCCATGTCCAGTTCTAACTGTTGCTTCCTGACCTGCATATAGGTTTATCAAGAGGCAGTTCAGGTGAGCTGGTATTCCCATCTCTTTCAGAATTTTCCACAGTTTATTGTGATACACACAGTCAAAGGCTTTGGCTTAGTCAATAAATTAGAAATAGATGTTTTTCTGGAACTCTCTTGCTTTTTCCATGATCCAGTGGATGTTGCCAATATGATCTCTGGTTCCTCTGCCTGTTCTAAATCCAGTTTGAACATCTGGAAGTTGACAGTTCACATATTGCTGAAGCCTGGCTTGGAGAATTTTGAGCATTTCTTTACTAGAGTGTGAGATGAGTGCAATTGTGTGGTAGTTTGAGCATTCTTTGGCATTGCCTTTGTTTGGGATTGGAATGAAAACTGATCTTTTCCAGTCCTGTGGCCACTGCTGAGTTTTCCAAATTTGCTGGCTTATTGAGTGCAGCACTTTCATAGTGTCATCTTTGAGGATTTGAAATAGCTCAACTGGAATTCCCTCACCTCCACTAGCTTTGTTTGTAGTGATTCTAAGGCCCACTTGATTTCACATTCCAGGATGTCTGGCTCTAGGTGAGTGATCACACCATCGTGATTATCTTGGTCATGAAGATCTTTTTTGTACAGTTCTTCTGTGTATTCTTGCCACCTCTTCTTAAAATCTTCTGCTTCTGTTAGGTCCATACCATTTCTGTCCTTTATCGAGCCCATCTTTGCATGAAATGTTCCCTTGGTATCTCTAATTTTCTTGAAGAGATCTCTAGTCTTTCTCATTCTGTTGTTTTCCTCTATTTCTTTGCATTGATTGCTAAGGAAGGCTTTCTTATCTCTTTTGACTATTCTTTGGAACTCTGCATTTAGATGCTTATATCTTTCCTTTTCTCCTTTGCTTTTGGCTTCTCTTCTTTTCACATCTATTTGTAAGGCCTCCTGAGACAGCCATTTTGCTTTTTTGCATTTCTTTTCCACGGGGATGGTCTTGATCCCTGTCTCCTGTACAATGTCATGAACCTCCGTCCATAATTCAACAGGCACTTTTGCCAAGAAAATGCCCTGGTCATAGCAAACACGCTCTTCCAACAATACAAGAGAAGACTCTACACATGGACATCACCAGACGGTCAACACCAAAATCAGATTGATTATATTCTTTACAGCCAAAGATGGAGAAGCTCTATACAGTCAACAAAAACAAGACCAGGAGCTGACTGTGGCACAGATCATGAACTCTTTATTGCCAAATTCAGACTTAAATTGAAGAAAGTATGGAAACCACTAGGCCATTCAGGTATGACCTAAATCAAATCCCTTATGATTATACAGTGGAAGTGTGAAATAGATTTAAGTTGACAGATAACTATAAAAAAGATTTTAAAAATATAAGTGGAGTTCCAGTGCAGAGTACAGGAAGATTAAGCCTTCCCAGTTTGTGAATGCCATACATTTGTACACTCAGTTATCTCCTTAACCGTAGATAGGTTAAATCTAAGAAAATTATATCTAGGAAAATCATAAGCAAACTGATGATAATCAAACATAAATGATATCTTAAAGTAGAGAAAACTGTCATGTTATACACAGGGGAACAGTATTTCCAAAACCCACAGATTTAATAGTTACAGTTTTAGAAATAATGGGGGCCAGAAAACAATAGAAAACTTATATGCAGAGTACATCATGAGAAACGCTGGACCAGAAGAAACACAAGCTGGGATCAAGATTGCCGGGAGAAATATCAATAATCTCAGATATGCAGATGACACCACCCTTATGGCAGAAAGTGAAGAGGAACTAAAAAGCCTCTTGATGAAAGTGAAAGAGGAGAGTGGAAAAGTTCGCTTAAAGCTCAACATTCAGAAAACCAAGATCATGGCATCTAGTCCTGTCACTTCATGGGAAATAGATGGGGAAACAGTGGAAACAGTGTCAGACTTTATTTTTTGGGGCTCCAAAATCACTGCAGATGGTGACTGCAGCCATGAAATCAAAAGATGCTTACTCCTTGGAAGAAAAGTTATGATCAACCTAGATAGCATATTCAAAAGCAGAGACATTACTTTGCAGACTAAGGTCTGTCTAGTCAAGGCTGTGGTTTTTCCAGTGGTCATGTATGGATGTGAGAGTTGGACTGTGAAGAAGGCTGAGTGCTGAAGAATTGATGCTTTTGAACTGTGGTGTTGGAGAAGACTCTTGAGAGTCCCTTGGACTGCAAGGAGATCCAACCAGTCCATTCTGAAGGAGATCAACCCTGGGATTTTTTGGAGGGAATGATGCTAAAGCTGAAACTCCAGTACTTTGGCTACCTCATGCGAAGAGTTGACTCATTGGAAAACACTTCGATGCTGAGAGAGATTGGGGGCAGGAGGAGAAGGGGACGACAGAGGATGAGATGGCTGGATGGCATCACTGACTCGATGGACGTGAATCTGAGTGAGCTCCGGGAGTCGCTGATGGACAGGGAGGCCTGGCGTGCTGCGATTCATGGGGTCACAAGCGTCGGACACGACTGAGCGACTGAACTGAACTGAACTGAAGTATTTTTAAACCTGCCAACTCAAACTACTTTAAACTTTGTACAATGAATGCATCCTTTTATGAAGGTAAAATAAACACATTTCATCTAGAAAAATACTAAGATAATTTGATTCAAGTAGAACCTACTCTACAATAAATTCTAATGAGAGTTTTTCAAACTAAAGGAAAATGATGTGAGGGCAACTTCAGGAACAAATGAAGATTATCATACTAAGTGAAGTAAGTCAGAGAAAGACATATGATGTCACTTACATGTGGAATCTAAAAAGCGATACAGATGAACTTACTACCAAACAAATAGTCACACATAGCAAACAAACTTATGGTTACCAAAAGAGAAATGGGTCAGGGGAGAGATAAATTAGGAGTTTGGGATTAATAGACACACACTACTATATATAAAATAGATTACCAACAAGGATTCACTGCATAGCACAGGAAACTATATTCCATATCTTGTGATAACCTAAAATGGGGAAGAATCTGAAAAAGAATAAATGTATAACTGAATCACTTCACGCCTGAAACTAATGCAAAATTGTAAATCAACTATACTTGAATTTCAAAAAGAAACATTAAGTATATAAAGATATAAAATACATAATTTTACTTTGTTCTTTAAAATACAAATGACTGCTTAAAGCAAAAACTATAATGTCTGGTCGTGTTTTCAACTTATACAAATATAGTACATACTACCTCAATAGACAGCAGAGGAGTAGGGCAGGACATTTATCCTTTATGGTTACAAAATCTCTATATTTTATATCAACAAGTACAATATTAACTCTAAGTAGACTGATATTATATTTTTGAAAGAACTTTGTGCCCTACCAGTTTTGTAGCAATGATATATACAGTTGGTCCTTGAATGATGGGGTTAATCTGTGTATAACTTATAGTCAGTCCTGTGTACCTGCAGCTCCTTTGTACCCACAGATTCAGCCAACTATAAACCATGCAGTACTATAGTATTCACTGTTGAAACATCTCCACATGTAAGTAGACCTGTGCAGTTCAAACTGCAGGGTTCAAAGGTCAACTCTGTGTGTGTGTGTGTGTGTGTGTGTGTGTGTGTGTATGTGAATATACACACACAACCTTTCTTTGCATGATTTAAATACTTTTATAATTACATGATAATTACTAGATTTTGGTTGTGTGTGTATATACATATGTAAAATATATATTTTAAAAGAATGAAACACCAAAAATATTCTCTAACCACATTTGGAATTAAGTTAGAAATCAGTAATAACTAACTAAAAAGCCTCTTGATGAAAGTGAAAGAGGAGTGTGAAAAAGCTGGCTTAAAGCTCAAAGAAAAAGATCATGGCATCTGGTCCCATCACTTCATGGGAAATAGATGGGGAAACAGTGGAAACAGTGTCAGACTATTTTTGGGGGCTTCAAAATCACTGCAGATGGTGATTGCAGCCATGAAATTAAGACACTTACTTCTTGGAAGGAAAGTTATGAGCAACCTAGATAGCATATTGAAAAGCAGAGACATTACTTTGCCAACAAAGGTCCATCTAGTCAAGGCTATGGTTTTTCCAGTGGCCATGTATGGATGGGAGAGTTGGACTGTCAAGAAAGCTGAGCCCCGAAGAACTGATGCTTTTGAACTGTGGTGCTGGAGAAGACTCTTGAGAGTCCCTTGGACCTCAAGGAGATCCAACCAGTCCATTCTAAAGGAGATTAGCCCTGGGTGTTCTTTGGAAGGAATGATGCTAAAGCTGAAACTCCAGTACTTTGGCCACCTCATGGGAAGAGTTGACTCATTGGAAAAGACTCTGATGCTGGGAGGGATTGGGGGCAGGAGGAAAAGGGGATGACAGAGGATGAGATGGCTGGATGGCATCACTGACTCGATGGACGTGAGTTTGAGTGAACTCTGGGAGATGGTGATGGACAGAGAGGCCTGGAGTGTTGCAATTCATGGGGTCACAAAGAGTCAGACAAAACTGAGTAACTGAATTGAACTGAATAAGATATCTAGGTATCTGAAATTAATAATCCCATGAGTTAAATAAGAAATCTCAAGATGAGATATTTTGAACTAAATGGTTTTAAAAATACAACACAACAATTTGTGAAAGGCAGCTGAAGCAGTACTTAGAGGGACATTTACAAGCTTCAATATGTATTTTAGTGGAAAAAAGAAATGACCTAAGATAAATTCCTTATAAACCAAATAGGTCAGAAGAGTAAATTAGCCCAAGGTAAGTAGAAGTAATAAAATAATGTAATGAAAAATGAATATAGAAAGCTTTCCAAAGCCAAAAGTTGATCTTTTCAAAGAACCATCAAAATCAACATAGCCCCAGTTGGAATAAACAAGAAAAAGGAAAGAATACAAGTCACCAATAAAGCTAAAAACAGAAGTTATCACCACACAGAGAACAGATTTAGGGACACAGCAGGGGAAGGAGAGGTAGGAAACATCAAGGGAGCAGCGTTGAAATACATATATTACCATATGTAAAGTAGACAGCAAAGGGGAATTTGCTGTATAGCACAGAGAGCTCATCCTGGTGCTCTGTGATAACCTAGATGGGTTGGATGGGGTGGGAGGGAGGTTCAAGGAGTGCAGGACACTGTGTATACCTGTGGCTGATTCACATCCATGTATGGCCAAAACCAACACGACACTGTAAAGTGATTATCCTCCAATTAAAAACAAATTTAAAGACAAAAGTTATCCCCAAAGTCCTGTACACAAAAATGATACTAACAACATAGTAATAATAACATGCAACAAATTAAATGAAATGGACAAATGTGTTAAAAGCAGAATTTATCAAAATTAAGAGGATAAGAAATAGAAAATGTGACTAGCCTTATAGCTATTAAAGAAATTCACATTATTATAAAAAAAAAAACCTTTCTTAAAACTCCAGACTCAGGTGTTGTTTCACTAGTGAATTCTGTTACTCTGGGAAGAAAAATCTTCCTTTACATGTATTTTTCTAAAAAATAGAGATGGAATACCACTTATTTTATGAGCCAGTATGAACCTAATGTAAACCTTGACAAAGACATAACGAAAACAAAAACAGAAACAGCCCTACAGGATATTTTTTTATCACATAAATATACCACTCATATAAATATATTTATCACTCATATAAAATTCTTAAAGAGTATTAGCAAATTAAATCCTATATAACATACACACATCTATATTACATGTGTATAGATATTTTGTCATTGCTAAGCCTTGTCCAATTTTTTTGTGACCCCATGGACTGTACCCGCCAGGCTCCTCTGTCCATGGGATTCTCCAGGCAAGAATAGTGGAGTAGGTTTCCATTTCTTTCTCCAGGGGATCTTCCCATCCTGGGGATCAAGCCTGCATCTCCCACACTGCAGGCAGATTCTTTACCCTTGAGCCAGCAGGGAAGCCCATGTATGTATGTATGTGTGGGTATGTATGTCAACATAAGTCAGGTTTATTACAGAAATGGTAAGTCATGGAAGCAAATGAATCAAAGCAGTCTCTCGTATTAACAGTATAAAGAAGAAAGATTGGATAGAAGCAAGTAACACTACTATTTGCAGTTGGTATGGTTATCTACTATTTGCAATTGGTATGATTATCTTCATAGAAAATTCCAAGAAATTTACAAAATAATTTCCATAACAGGTAATGAATTTAGCAGTATCATAGGAGTTCAAAGTTAATATATAAATCAGTTCCTATAAATTAAGGACAATGAGAAAGTAATTTGCTTTTAAAATTCCATTTGCAGTAGCACCCAAAAATAGACACTTAGAAAGGTGTTCAATCTTTCTCTACACAGAAAGCTATGAAAGATGTATTATAAAATTTAAAGATCCAGATAACAGATAAATCTACCAT
>SJYQ01000326.1:177947-204736 GCA_006410935.1 Redunca redunca | reverse complement strand
CATGATCTTCGTTTTCTGAATGTTGAGCTTTAAGCCAACTTTTCCTCTCTCCTCTTTTACTTTCATCAAGAGGCTTTTTAGTTCCTCTTCACTTTCTGCCATAAGGGTGGTGTCATCTGCATATCTGAGGTGATTGATATTTCTCCCGGCAATCTTGATTCCAGCTTGTGCTTCTTCCAGCCCAGCATTTCTCATGATGTACTCTGCATAGAAGTTAAATAAGCAAGGTGACAATATACAGTCTTGACGTACTCCTTTTCCTATTTGGAACCAGTCTGTTGTTCCATGTCCAGTTGTAACTGTTGCTTCCTGACCTGCATACAGATTTCTCAAGAGTCAGGTCAGGTGGTCTGGTATTCCCATTTCTTTCAGAATTTTCCACAGTTTATTGTGATCCACACAGTCAAAGTCTTTGGCATAGTCAATAAAGCAGAAATAGATGTTTTTCTGGAACTCTCTTGCTTTAACATTTATTTATATATATTTTCTTAAAGCTTCTTATAATAATTGCTAGTTAACTGTAAGTTTTTAACCAACAACAATGTCCAAAACAATGGAATGATGATGAAAGGCAGGTATCAGTAACATAAAGATAGAAAACAAACCAATCATACATTTGAGTGAAAAGAATAGAGTGGACCTGCCCATTGTAAGTCCTGTTTTAACTACTGTTATTATAAGTTTTGGAATATGGGGTAAACAATGAAATTTCAGGCTTACAGGTTACTCTGAGTTCTTTATTGTATATTAAGATCACATATATACAGTATTTGATAAATAACTTGTACTTGACCATGTTCAAATACCTTTAGGGGGAAAAAATATTCAGAAGGGGACTATGGGCCTTTCACTAAGCGTAAGCCTAATAGGATAGTACAACCTAGAAAGCAATATGGGAACTTGTTCTGACGTGTTCCTATGGGACACACTCAGTTGTGTCCAACTCTTTGCAACCACATGGACTGTAGCCTGCCAGGCTTCTTTGTCCATGGAATTCACCAGGCCAGAACACTGGAGTGGGTAGTCCTTCCCTTCTGCAAGGGATTTTCTGAACCCTGGGATTGAACTCAGGTTTCTTGCATTGCAGGCAGATTCTTTACCCTCTGAGCCACTAGGGAAGCCCTTGTTTTTATTAATCCTTGAAAAATCTGAACTAGTGTTTCTGTAGGATAAAAATATAAGCAACAGGAGAATGATCTTCATTAGGAAGGAAATTGCAAATAACATCCAAATCATAATCTTATACATAACAAAATTACATTTTTTTCTCATTTAAACTGGCATACTAATTTTTTGTCATCTTTTCTTTTCAAGAAATAAAACACACTTGTGTGGTTAAAATTATCAAGGGAATGGCATCAAGCAATGATGCACTCTATGATCCAAACTCTAAAAATTCTTCATGCTGCTAAGATGAGGTCACTGAGGGATATGAGCCCCAAACCAATGAAAGTTATGGATGGGATGAAAGTGAGCTAACATGCAAAATTCCTTTATAATTAAACAGAGCATCCCCTTTGAGTCTTGAAACAGTTTGTCTTTTCTTACAAAGATAATAGTAAACATTCCAACTTACATCAATATGACATACAGTTTAGAAAAGTTTAGATAAATAATGAATGACACACTCATGAAGTGTTTTTAAGAGTGGAGTTACAGGCTTAAACTAAAGAAAGTGCAGAAAACCACTAGGCAAGTCAGGTATAACGTATCAAATCCCTTATGAATATACAGTGGAGGTGATGAATAGATTAAAGGGTTTTGATCTAGTAAACAGTGTGCCCGAAAAACTATGGAGCAAGGTTTGTAATATTGTACAGGAGGCAGCAAACAAAACCATCCCAAAGGAAAAGAGATGCAAGAAGGCAAAGTGGTTGTCTGAGGAGCCTTTACAAATAGCTGAGGAAAGAAGCGAAGCAAAAAGCAAGGGAGAAAGGGAAAGGTACACAAAACTGAACACAGAGTTCCAGAGAAAAGCAGAGAGACAAGAAGGCCACCTTCTGTGAACAATACAAGGAAATACTGGAAAACAACAGAAGGGGAAAGACTAGAGATCTCTTAAAGAAAACTGGAAATATCAAAGGAACATTTCATCCAAAGATGAGCACAATAAAGGACAGAAATGGTAAAGACCTAATAGAAGCAGAAGAAATCAAGAAGAGATGGCAAGAATACACAGAAGAACTGTACAAAAAAGATCTTAATGACCTGGATAACCACAAGGGTGTGGTTGCTCACCCAGAGCCAGACATTCTGGAATATGAAGTCAAGTGGTCCTCAGGAAGCATTACTACAAACAAAGCTAGTTGGGCTGATGGAATTCCAGCTGAGCTATTTAAAATCCTAAAAGATGATGCTATTAAATTGTTGCATTCAAGGTGTCAGCAGATTTGGGAAACCCAGTAGTGGCCACAGGACTGGAAAAGGTCAATCCTCATCCCAATTCCCAAGAATGGTAGTAAAAAGATTGTTCAAACTACTGCACAACTGCACTCATCTCCCATGCTAGCAAGTTTATGCTCAAATTCCTTCAAGGTAGGCTTCAGCATTATGTGAATCGAAAACTTCCAGATGTTGAAGCTGGGTTTAGAGAAGGCAGAAGAACTGTTGATCAAACTGTCAACATTCACGGGATCAGAGGGAAAGCAAGGGAATTTCAGAAAAAAAAAAAAAAACAAAAACCAACTACCTCTGTTTCATTGACTACACTAAAGCCTTTATGGAGAAGTCAATGGCATCCCACTCCAGTACTCTTGCCTGGAAAATCCCATGGACGGAGGAGCCTGGAAGGCTGGAGTCCATGGGGTCGCTGAGAGTCTCACACGACTGAGCAACTTCACTTTTCACTTTCATGCATTGGAGAAGGAAAGGGCAACCCACTCCAGTGTTCTTGCCTGGAGAATCCCAGGGATGGCGGAGCCTGGTGGGCTGCCATCTATGGGGTCACACAGAGTCGGACACGACTGAAGTGACTTAGCAGCAAAGCCTTTAACTCTGTGGATCATAACAAACTGTGGAAAACTTAAAGAGATGGGAATACCAGACCATTTTAACTGTCTCCTGAGAAACCTGTTTGCAGGTCAAGAAGCAACAGTTAGAACCTTATATGGAACAAATGACTGGTTCAAAATTGAGGAAGAAATTCAACAAGGCTGTTTATTGTCACCCTGTATATTTAACTTCTATGCATAGCACATCATGTGAAATGCCGGGCTGGATGAGTTTCAAGCTGGAATCAATATTGCCAGGAGAAATATCAACAACCTCAGATATGCAGATGATACCACTTTAATGGGAGAAAATGAAGAGGAACTAAAGAGCTTCTTGATGAGGGTGAAAGAGGAGAGTGAAAAAGCTGGCTTAAAGCTCAATATTAAAAAACTAAGATCATGGCATCTAGTCCCATCATTTCATGGCACTTCCACTTCATGGAAGCAGTGACAGATTTCCTCTTCTTCGGCTCTAAAATCATTGTGTACGGTGACGGCAGCCATGAAATTAGAAGACAGTTGCTTCTTGGCAGGAAAGCTATGACAAACCTAGACAGTGTATTTAAAAGGAGAGACATCACTTTGCTGACAAATGTCCATATAGTCAAGGCTACGGTCTTTCCAGTAGTCATGTGTGGAATTGAGAGCTGGACCATAAAGAAGGGTGAGTGGCAAAGAATTGATGCTTTTGAACTGTGGTGCTGGAGAAGATTCTGGAGAGTCCCTTAGAAAGCAAGGAGATCAAACCAGTCAGTCTTAAAGGAAATCAACCCTGAATATTTATTGGAAGGACTGATGTTGAAGCTGAAGCACCAATACATGGCCAGCTGATGAAAACAGCCTATTCACTGGAAAAGTCTCTGATCCTAGGAAGCATTGAGGGCAGGAGGAGAAGGGGGCAACAGAGGATGAAACGTTTGGATGGCATCACTGATTCAATGGACATGAACTTGGGTAAATTCTGGGAGATTGTGAGGGACAGGGATGCCTGGGGTGCTACAGTCCATGGGGTCACAAAGAGTTGGACATGACTTGGTGACTGCAGAACTACAATGACAACAAGTATTTAGAAAATACATCTGTCACACTTTGAAACAAACATAGGTAAAAACAATTATAATATTCTTCTACCTAAGTGCATCCCTCATAGCTTTTTTTTTAAACCACCATTAAAAATAAGCACTGAGATAACAATATTTTTATCCACTGTGGTGTTTGTTATATTGCATTCCTTGTTTTTTCATTCACAAATCAACCCATTTTAAATACTGAGTTGTCCAAAAAGTTCACTCAGGAGCTTCTTATGGAAAAACCCAAAAAAACTTTTTGGCCAATCCAATACTTGCTATATGTAAGCATGCTAGCCACAAAGATGACAATGTGAAATGGACAAATATCTGTTCTCTAGAACTGTATATGTTAGTGGGAAAGAGGTAAAAATAAGTTGCAAAATGATAAGAATTAACACAGAAGTATGGTAAATATGACATAGACATATAAAACATTATATTGTACTTTTTTTCTGAGATGGCAAGTAGAGTAGATGTTCATAAAGCCTGATATTTAATCGCATGAGGGTTAAGAAGTCTGAAACATGGAAAGAAACCTCTAAGAGTGCCTAACAAGAGGGATGGCTGATTGGTAGGCCAAGAGTTGACCAGTATTATTATTCACTATGAGACTAGGAGGTAAACAACCTGGAGTTATTTTGTAAGATTTTAGTGGAGAAACTATTTTAAGGCTGTAATAGAATTCAGGTGTAAATTACTAGACTATATTTTAATTACAGAGTAAATGGCATCCATATTCATGACCAATAAGTAGAAAGCAAGTGAATGATATAGTACAACATTTGCATACCATAAGTCCAGGCTATGACAATATCTCCCTATTTAAACCACAAATATAAACCAAGGGAACTATGGAAAGGCCAATGCTTACAGTATCTTTTCTTCTGAGTTTTCTCCTCTTTTGGTTATTATGGTGTTTTCTGCAATGTCCATTTGTTTAAACTTTCCTCCAAGTAGATATGAGCTTCTGATTAGACTTCATGTCTTGAAAAAAAGTGTGCTTGATAAAGTTGAAAATAGAAAACAAACTATTTTTCCAAAATATTTCCTTGACATAATTTTCATACCAGAATTTAGAAGACCTCAACTTTGAAGAGGAAGGAAAAGACTAAGGAAATTAGGGAAGGCCTAAATTTTGTTGTGGCCACTTTATCACTTTAAATAAGATGGCTTTTTATAAAAGATTTACCAAATAGTGTTAAATATTAATAAAAGCATAGGAGGTTAAATATATATGTGAATAGGGTTTCTACTCAATAGGCACACCAATATAGTCCTCAGTTCAGTTCAGTCGCTCAATCATGTCTGACTCTTTGTGACCCCATGAACCGCAGCACACCAGGCCTCTCTGTCTATCACCAGCTCCTGGAGTCCACCCAAACCCAAGTCCATTGTGTCGGTGATGTCATTTAACCATCTCATCCTCTGTAGTCCCCTTCTTCTCCTGCCCTCAATCATTCCCAGTATCAGGGTCTTTTCAAATGAGTCAGCACTTCTCATCAGGAGGCCAAAGTACTGGAGTGTCAGCTTCAACATCAATCCTTCCAATGAACACCTAGGACTGATCTCCTTTAGGATGGACTGGTTGGATCTCCTTGCAGTCCAAGGGACTCTCAAGAGTTCTCCAATACCACAGTTCAAAAGCATCAATTATTTGGCACTCAGCTTTCATTATGGTCCAACTTTCACGTCCATACATGACCACTGGAAAAACCATAGCCTTGACTAGACAGACCTATGTTGACAAAATAATGTCTCTGCTTTTTAATATGCTGTCTGGGTTGGTCATAACTTTCCTTCCAAGGAGTAAGCATCTTTTAACTTCATGGCTGCAGTCACCATCTGCAGTGATTTTGGAGCCCAGAAAAATAAAGTCAGCCACTGTTTCCACTGTTTCCCCATCTATTTCCCATGAAGTGATGGGACTGGATGCCATGATCTTCGTTTTCTGAATGTTGAGCTTTAAGCCAACTTTTTCACTCTCCTCTTTCACTTTCATCAAGAGGCTCTTTAGTTCTTCTTTACTTTCTGCCATAAGGGTGGTGTCATCTGCACTTCTGAGGTTATTGATATTTTTCCCGACAATCTTGATTCCAGCTTGGGCTTCCTCCAGCCCAGCGTTTCTCATGATGTACTCTGCATATAAGTTAAATAAGCAAGGTGTCAATATACAGCCTTGACGTATTCCTTTTCTTACTTGGAACCAGTCTGTTGTTCCATGTCCAGCTCTAACTGGAAAAATTAGAGATACCAAGGGAACCTTTATGCAAAGATGGGCTCAATAAACGACAAAAATGGTAGGGACCTAACAGAAACAGAAGATATTAAGAAGAGGTGGCAAGAATATGCAGAAGAACTGTACGAAAAAGATCTTCACGACTCAGATAATTACGATGGTGTGATCACTCATCTAGAGCCAGACATCCTGGAATGTGAAGTCAAGTGGGCCTTAGGAACCATCACTATGAACAAAGCTAGTGGAGGTGACGGAATTCCAGTTGAGTTGTTTCGAATCCTAAAAGATGATGCTGTGAAAGTGCTGCACTCAATATGCCAGCAAATTGCAAAAACTCAGCAGTGGTCACAGGACTGGAAAAGGTCAGTTTTCATTCCATTCCCAAAGAAAGGCAATGCCAAAGAATGCTCAAACTACTGCACAGTTGCACTCATCTCACACTCTAGTAAACATACTCCTCAAAGATCACTAGAGCCCAGTCCAGGAGCTTGTGGTGTGCATTTCTAGGGAAACACTATTGCTTGTTCATCTTCTCATCAGCTAGTGGCTGATGGGAGCAACAGAACTTCTGGAGGTACCTAGCATCCTATCTGATGCTCATCTTCCCATCTCTGAATTATACTCTGGAAAAGCCAAGAAAGAAAGAGAGAGCAGGTAAAAAGGAATAATGTGAATTTCTACAGGCACTGACTTGTTGTTTCAGACACTAATGTATTTAGCCAACACTCCAACAATAGAAGTTGAAAGAGGAAGAGGGGACTGATGTTAAATTAAGCTTAGCTTCAACAGTTCACAGGTCATACAATAGGTTTTCTTGAGTTTTCTGTAAGCAGATTCTTTAACCTACTGTATTTATCATCTTTCCTAACCCAGAATTGACCTCAGAGGTCTTAGTTACTCCTGGAATTCCAACACAAACATGGAACAATTAAGGTAACTTTTTCAGAACACTTCTAATTGTCCTGCTTCCTCCTTTTCTCTCCCACTCCTTACTTATCCCAAATCACTCATCCATACATACACACCAATCAAGTAAACAAGGGGAAAAAGAAATGGTCTGTTTTACGGATGTGTCTCACTTACATGAGTAGAACATTCTACAACGTGATACACCGTGGAAGGACAAAGTTGCCCTTTTCCAGAAGAGGCTTTTCTGCCACTTAAGGGGTCAGCTTGGATTCAGTTTTATATCTGACTGGTAGCATGTTCTCATTCTCTCCAATTAGAATCATAACATATTCAAATGGCCTGAATTGTCAATCCTATTTTCCCTAGAACACTGTGAACTCACGTAAGGAGACAGCAGTGGAAAGGCAAGGTTATACCTTATTTCTCCTTCCCAGCCTAATAGAAAAGGGGTCCTCCCCTGAATTTGTCTGAAGGCCCCTGTTTATTCCCAGTTCACCCAGGACACAACAAGAGTGCAGGTAACTAAAAGATAACACTTACATAGTACTCACAATATGCCAGGCACTGCTTTAAGTTGTTGTTTAACCTTTAAGTCATATCCAACGCTTTTGTGACCCCCAGGATCCTCTGTTCATGGGATTTCCCAGGCAAGAATACTGGAGTGGGTTGCCATTTCCTTCTCCTGGGGATCTTCCTGACTCAGGGATCGAACCCACGTCTCCTGCATTGGCAGGCAGGTTCTTTACTGCAGCCACCTGGGAGGCCCTGCTGCTTTAAGTCCTTCCTAATTATTCACTCATTAAATCCTCACACAAACTCATCATATGGCTACAGCCGATACATACACCGGAATAACTCGCTCAGGGCCAAATTCTAACCAATGGCATAACTGGGATTCAGCTGCAGGTGGTCTAGTCACAGTCCTTAACCATTATGCTATAGCGAAATGGGCCAGAGAGGAGGTCTAGGTTAGATGGAAGAAAATTAGATCCAGTCTGAACCCTTTTCATTGCTGGTTGAGCCCAGAAGTCCCCAGCTGTAAGAATCATAAAGCATGCCTTAACTCTCATGTCATTGCTGGTTTCAGTGAGCCAAAACCTCACTTTATCTCAGCATTAAGAAATTCCTTAGGAATTCAGCAATCAAACTTTCTCCCCTTTTAAGCATCTATAAATAGAGGGATATTAATAAAATCTTCTTCAGTGTGATATAAGAATTCACTAAGATCTTGGGGGAGGCGGGGTTGGAATAATGCATCTATAGCATGGTGGCTGACATACAGATGGTGTCTGTATATGGTTATTTATCATCACAAAAACAAATGAGTATGGATGACGGCACAAACCTAAGCATTTAGGAACCACAGAATGTGATATATGGTTCCTGCCCTTAAGAAATTCATAGCTTCACAAATCTGAAGAAAATCATAGAACAAATCTTTTGCAAGCTAGAGAAATAATTGTTAAATAGAATCAGAACTATATGGCAACTATCTTGGAATCAGACTTCTAACCACACCTCTATATTATCTCCCTCTTCTGTATTGTTTATAGTCAATGATCACATTGATTTCCTGTAGGTTACCAGAGTGTCAAAGGCTATTTTCACACTCCTCTCGTTGGTGGGTGCTCCAAATCCTTCTAAGAGTTTACACCTCTCATTTCTAGTTCAGAGTCATTTTCAGATGGATTTCTTATCCATAGCAAGCTGTTTATTTTTTAATAATAATTCTTAATTTAAATTTATATAGAGCCTCTCATAAAATTCTATATACAAAAAGATGATTACTATTAGCAGCAGTTATAAGCATTATACTCCGATAATTCCAAATGGCTTATAAGTTAATTTATATTAAACATAGCAGTGTTAATACAGTATATTATGTGTATACTTTATTTTCTTGATATTTTATACTATAATTTTTTATTATATACTTTTCTTAGATTTCTAAGAAATTATTGCTGATAAATAATTTCTGGTTACCAGCACACTCAAGTCTGGTGGAGAGGGGCCTGGGGGATGGCTATATCGTTTGGGTCTTTAACACCTAAGGAATTCACCAGAGAATTATGTAGATGCTCATCTCATTACTTCCAATGAAAATCTACTTTCTTCCTCCAGGGGTTTTCGGTGGATTTTGTAGAATAGGGGTTCCCCAGTCTTTCCTGTTTGTGAAAGATACTGTACTGATAGATTTCCATGATGAATTCTCTCACTTCTGAGTTTTGAGTGATTTTTAACACTTGATATGGAAAGGAAAGCAAGTGAGGAAGAATTTTGAAAAAAAGGTTATGGAAATAGCTGGGAGTCTGCCTGCTGAGCCATCCCAGAACTAGAGTTTTGAATAATGTATGTTCCATAAATCTAAGTGTCCCACTATGCCACATTTTAGAAAAGGGAGAGAAAATAATAGCTACTGTCCACACTTATCACCAATAATAAATTGCAGGGCTCCTGTGTGTGTGGCGATTAATGCAAAATGCAACCCCAAACACATAACTAAATAAATAGATAGTTTGACTTTCATGGGGGTTATCTTTCTTCCTCCTCCTTTCTCTCTCTCCTCTCTAAATAGAAAATACATTTTTAAAAAATCTCTGGAACACCTATGCTAACTCTTTGAGACAGACAAATGGGTTGTTTTTTTTCCCAGGTAAAAGTAGGTGTGTGTGTGTGTGTGTGTATAAGAGATAGAGGCAGAGTTTCTATGAGAAAGAGAAACAGAGAGACACAGAGACTGAGAACTCAGCGGCCGGGAGTCTCAGTCTGCAGAATTCATGTATATTAGTGAGATGCAATTAGGAGAAGGCAATGGCACCCCACTCCAGTGCTCTTGCCTGGAGAATCCCATGGACGGAGGAGCCTGGTGGGCTGCAGTCCATGGGGTCGCTGAGAGTTGGACACGACTGAGTGACTTCACTTTCACTTTTCACTTTCATGCATTGGAGAAGGAAATGACAACCCACTCCAGTGTTCTTGCCTGGAGAATCCCAGGGATGGCAGAGCCTGGTGGGCTGCCGTCTATGGGGTCGCACAGAGTCGGACACGACTGAAGCGACTTAGCAGCAGCAGCAGTGAGATGCAAAGGGAGGGTGTGCAGAGCAGCTACCTAGCAGTGGAAATCAAACATAGTCATGCGATAAGCAAATTTTTAGAGGATGAATTTGCAAAGGAACACTGACTCTAATTGATTTCAGTTAGATTTCTGAAATATTTTATATAGAAAACTCCCCTACATCCTTCAGAATTTAAGATTATATCAACATTTACATGAAAATCAGATAACTGATCATGCATCTAGACAAGAAAACCTTTTCAGAAGAGTTTTCAAACTCCATCATAAATCATTGTTATCAGTTTTTATGGGACTCCCTAAATACTTCCCTGATAGCTCAGTTGGTAAAGAATCCACCTGCAATGCAGGAGACCCCTGTTTGATTCCTGGGTCAGGAAGATCCCCTCAAGAAGAGATAGGCTACCCACTCAAGTATTCTTAGGCTTTGCTTGTGGCTCAGCTGGTAAAGAATCCACCTCTGCAGGAGACCTGGGTTTGATCCCTGGGTTGCGAAGATCCCCTGGAGAAGGCAATTGCTATCCACTCCAGTATTCTGGCCTGGAGAATCCCATGGACTGTATAGTCCTTGGGGTCACAAAGAGTCGGACACAACTGATTGACTTTCACTTTCTTTTCTGAATACCACTGTACGCTAGATGGAGCCATCATTTATTGAGGCCCTTCAGTTAATAAGCATTTTACACATGGGAAAGTGTGTTAGTTACTCAGTCATGTTCAACTCTTTGCAACCCTATGGACTGTAGCTCTCCAGGCTCATCCATGGAATTCTCCAGGCCATTCCCTACTCCAGGGGATCTTCCTGATCCAGGGATTGGACCCAGGTCTCGTGTATTGCAGGCAGATTCTTTACCATCTGAGCCACATAGTTCATATCAGTTTATTCAATCTTCTCACCAAGCTTGTGATGCTTTAGTACTATTATCTTTGTTGTTCAAAGGAAGAAACAGACTTGGAAAGGCTAGGTAAATTTTCCAAAGGCACCCAAATGCAAGATAGCGGAGGTGGGATTTGAATTCCTTTTCTGGAAAACCCCAAGACTTTTCACTCTGCCATTATGAGGTTGCCAGACAAAATAAGGCCATCCAGTTAAACCTGAATTTCAGATGAATAACAGATATTTTTTTAAAAAGCATAACTGTGTCCTACATATTGTATATAATATATTTATACCAAAAATGTACTTTATTTATCCACAATTCAAATTTGGATATTTCCTATTTTTATTGCTATACCTGGCAACCCTTGTCATATGTCTTCTATGGATACATCTGTATCTGTCTTTGAGAGGGAGCAAAGCAATGAAAGAGAAAGCTATTCTTCTTGGAAGAGAGGAACGGAGTACTGAGGCACCTACCCCACTAAGTGTTAACATCAGTTCACTTCAGTTCAGTCACTCAGTTGTGTCCAACTCTTTGTGACCCCACGGACTGCAGCATGCCAGGCCTCCCTGTCCATCACCAACTTCCAGAATTGATTCAAACTCATGTCCATTGAGTTAGTGATGCCATCCAACCATCTCATCCTCTGTTGTCCCTTTCTCATCCCACCTTCAATCTTTCCCAGGATCAGTGTCTTTTCCAGTGAGTTGGTTCTTTGCATCAGGTGGCCAATGTATTGGAGTTTCAGCTTCAACATCAGTCCTTCCAATGAACACTTGGGACTGATCTCCTTTAGGATGGACTGGTTGGATCTCCTTTGAGTCCAAGGGACCCTCAAGAGTCTTCTCCAACACCACAGTTCAAAAGCATCAATTCTTTGGTGCTCAGCTTTCTTCACAGTCCAACTCTCACATCCATACATGACTGCTGGAAAAACAATAGCCTTGACTAGATGGACCTTTGTCGATAAAGTAATGTCTCTGGTTTTTAAATATGCTATCTAGGTTGGTCATCACTTTTCTTCCAAGGAGTAAGTGTCTTTTAATTTCATGGCTGCAATCACCATCTGCACTGATTTTGGAGCCCCAAAAAATAAAGTCTGACACGGTTTCCACTGTTTCCATATTTATTTCCCATGAAGTGAAGGGACTGGATGCCATGATCTTCGTTTTCTGAATGTTGAGCTTTAAGCCAACTTTTTCCTCTCTTCTTTCACTTGCATCAAGAGGCTTTTTAGTTCCTCTTCACTTTCCGCCATAAGGGTGGTGTCATCTGCATATCTGAGGTTATTGATATTTCTCCTGGCAATCTTGATTCCAGCTTGTGCTTCATCCAGTCCAGTGTTTCTCATGATGTACTCTGCTTATAAGTTAAATAAGCAGGGTGACAATATACAGCCTTGACGTACTCCTTTTCCTGTTTGGAACCAGTCTTTTGTTCCATGTCCAGTTGTAACTGTTGCTTCCTGACCTGCATACAGGTTTCTCAAGAGGCAGGTCAGGTGGTCTGGTATTCCCAAAGGCTTTGGCATAGTCAATAAAGCAGAAATAGACATTTACTGGAATTCTCTTGCTTTTTCAATGATCCAGCAGATGTTGGCAATTTGCTCTCTGGTTCCTCTGCCTATTCTAAAACCAGTTTGAACATCTGGAAGTTCATGATTCACGTATTGTTGAAGCCTGGCTGGAGAGAATTTTGATCATTACTTTGCTAGTGTGTGAAATGAATGCAATTGTGAGGTAGTTTGAGCATTCTTTGGCATCGCCTTTCTTTGGGATTGGAATGAAAACTGACCTTTCCCAGTCCTGTGGCCACTGCTGAGTTTTCCCAATTTGCTGCCATATTGAGTGCAGCACTTTCACAGCATCATCTTTCAGGATTTGAAAGAGCTCAACTGGAATTCCATAACCTCCACTAGCTTTGTTCATAGTGATGATTCCTAAAGGCTCACTTGACTTCACATTCCAGGATGTCTGGCTCTAGATGAGTGATCACACCATTGTGATCATCTGGGTCGTGAAGATCTTTTTTGTACAGTTCTTCTGTGTATTTTTGCCACCTCTTCTTAATATCTTCTGCTTCCATTAGGTCCATACCATCTCTGTCCTTTATTGTGCCCACCTTTGTATGAAATGTTCCCTTAGTATCTCTAATTTTCTTCAAGAGATCTCTAAGTCTTTCCCATTCTATTGTTTTCCTCTATTTCTTTGCACTGATCACTGAGGAAGGCGTCTTATCTCTCCTTGCTATTCTTTGGAACTCTGCATTCAAATGGATATATCTTTCCTTTTCTCCTTTGCTTTTTGCTTCTCTTATTTTCACAGCTATTTGTAAGACCTCCTCAGACAGCCATTTTGCTTTTTTTGCATTTCTTTTTCTTGGGGATGGTCTTGATGGCTGTCTCCTGTACAATGTCACGAACCTCCATCCAAAGTTCATCAGGCATTCTATCAGATCTAGTCCCTTAAAGTGTTCCTGCTTGTGTGTAAATGGACTTTAAAATGGGACTGGAGGATGTGAAATGGGGAATCTCATACTCACACCCTCAGAAGAATAGAACTTAAGAGCTTAGATACTTATTTCCATTAATTCATGATTTAAAAGAGACCAGTAAACATCTGCCAACAATCTCTCCGCATCCTCATATCAGTGAATGTATTGCTAGGACTTTGGCTGGACTTTTGCCTCTTTGCATTCTTTGCCTGCAAATAAAGTCCACCCCTAAACCTTCAAGAATTAGCCCACAGCTTGCTACACCATGCATTTGCCCAATTGCAATTCCTCTGCTATTTCCGAATAAAAGCAATTTCTGGGTAATTTGAGTTTGCCTCAGTTTATCTTCTTTAAATTGGCAGCACCAAGGTACCTGGTGCTCTTGGGAAGATAATCAGAGTTTGTGGGATCATATCTGGCATCAAGGGCAGCAAAAATGTGGCAGTTACACCAAAAACTGACAAGAGTATCTCTCCCAGTCACTGGAGGGAACTGGGTGGTCTCTAAGTTCGAAATTTGTCTTATCTTCTCTACTATACATATAACCGGTCAAGAAAGAAATCTGTACCCAGAGATTTCGGATTCCATTCTATCTTGCCCCTTCAGTTTCCAATTAATGGAAATTCATTATTTCCATTTCGAATTCAGTTTCCAGCATCCCATTCACAGGAAAGAAAAAATGGTGGAACTGTGGAGGGGGAAAAAATCCTAGAACTATTTCCTAGTAAATATATTTGAGTGCAACATTTGGCTATGCAGCTGAGATGTCAGTATTATCCTTGCCCACACCCCCTGCCTCAGGCACCGCTGCCTTACTTGGCCTGCTACAGCCCCTAAGGTGTGGACCATTCTACCCAGTTTTTTTCCTCCCACAATTCTACCTATTATAACCTCTTTGTCCTTTGCCTCACTGGCCTAGCATTCAGTCTTTTTGCTCTCTGCTAGGGAACTGATAAATGTAATATAAGCTAATCTGTTAATGACCATCAAAGGGCTTATCCCTTCCAGATAACATCTGTTGCCTTAAATGCTGTTCACACCAAGGCATAAGTAGGCTGGTAGTGGAAATATTTTAGATCAAAGAGATGTTTTCATATCACTTCTATATTACATCAAATCAATGATGCCCCAATCCTCCACCCTCACTTCATGTAATTGATTGTATCTGTTTCCCTCACTTCATCACACTTTTCCATTTATTTAAACATGGTATATTAGGAAAACCAATATTTCCCCTGATTATTCACTGAGGTGTAGTTGACTGAATGGAAGTAACTAAATCTGTTGTACAGAAGCCTTGTTAGTAAAACAAAACAAAACAAAAATATTAACAAAAATGACTATACGAGGTAAGTAAATTGCTGGTTCTTTTTCCTCACATCCCTACCCTCATTCATACATATTATTTTGAAAGAATTGACTCAGGTTCTCTCTCTCTTTAGGATACTTTTTCTTGTCCCCCAAACTTCCCTCATTTATGTGCCCATCGTATCTCCTATGTCTTTCCATTCTAGCACTGTGGTTAAACTTAGAACTCAGGAGTTTAGCTGCCAGGTGTAAATCCTGACTCCACCATTTAAAAGCTGTGTAACCTGGGACAAGTTGACTTAATCTATGTCTAAAGTTCCTAACTGAACTGGAATAATATGTTTCCGTCCTCATAGGGTTGCTCTGAATGAATGTATATGTATGGGAAGCAGGAGAGATATATAGTGCATAGAATGGGGCTGGCACAGAGCAAGCCTATCATGTGTACACACTGTTAATTATTCTATATGTAGGTTTATACATTTGCCTTCCAAAAGTATAAGGTTTTGAAAGGCAAGAAATTTGTCGCACTCAATAAATGCTTGTGTAACACCTAAACACACACATATGGTTTCAATGAACAAAGTGAAAATAGGCTTGGACTCTTGATTTCAGGGTTAGAATGCCAAGCAACTGGCAACAGAACTCAAAAAAATAACTTTTTTTTTTTTCTGTACGTCTCAAGGGCGGGCTTTCCTGGTGGTCCAAATCAATGCAGGAGACCCAGGTTTGAGCCCTGCTCCAAGATCTCACATTCCCTGGAGCAACTAAGCCCCCGCACCACAACGCCTGAGCCACATGCTGCAGCTACTGAAGCTCCCCCCCTAGAGCCACATTCCACAGTAAGAGAAGCCACTGCAATGAGAAGCCTGTGCACCACAACTAAACAGAGGCCTCTGCTCGCTGCAACTGGAGAAAGCCCACATGGCAACGGAGACCCAGCACACCCCAAAGAAAAGTCTCAAGGGCTACTGAAAGCTCCAGCCTTCAAGAGTGAAAAACAGTTATTTGGCTGGTTGATTTGCTTATTTATCTATGCTTATGCAGTCTATGGGGTTGCAAAGAGATGGGCACAACTGAGCGACTGAACAACAGTGTAGTGTCTGGCCCGAAATGACTGATTTTGATTTTGAGTCTCTTTCCTTCCATATAGAAAACCCTTCTCTAATCAAAAATTCTCATGTTGTTATTTCATTTTTCAGTTAAGTTCTCATTTATTAAAAATACTTTGAGCTAGTCAGTGCCTATTCATGTGTGCATATATATTTTGTATTACATAACTTCAGATGACCATTACATCTACTACTGCGGGCAGGAATCCCTCAGAAGAAATGGAATAGCCATCATGGTCAACAGAAGAGTCTGAAATGCAGTACTTGGATGCAGTCTCAAAAATGACAGAATGATCTCTGTTTGTTTCCAAGGCAAACCATTCAGTATCACAGTAATCCAAGTCTATGCCCCAACCAGTAATGCTGAAGAAGCTGAAGTTGAATGGTTCTATGAAGACCTACAAGACCTTTTAGAACTAACACCCAAAAAAGATGTCCTTTTCATTATAGGAGACCTGAATGCAAAAGTAGGAAGTCAAGAAACACCTGGAGTAACAGGCAAATTTGGCCTTGGAATGCAGAACGAAGCAGGACAAAGACTAATAGACTTTTGCCAAGAAAATGCACTGGTCATAGCAAACACCCTCTTCCAACAACACAAGAGAAGACTCTACAAATGGACATCACCATATGGTCAACACCAAAATTAGATTGATTATATTCTCTGCAGCAAAAGATGGAGAAGCTCTATACAGTCAACAAAAACAAGACCAGGAGCTGACTGTGGCTCAGATCAGGAACTCCTTATTACCAAATTCAGACTCAAATGAACAAAACAGGGAAAACCGCTAGACCATTCAGGTATGACCTCAATCAAATCCCTTATGNATGCCAAAGAATGCTCAAACTACCACACAATTGCACTCATCTCACACACTAGTAAAGTATTGCTCAAAATTCTCCAAGCCAGGCTTCAGCAACACGTGAACCATTCACAGTGAACCTGATGTTCAAGCTGGTTTTAGAAAAGGCAGAGGAACCAGAGATCAAATTGGCAACATCCACTGGATCACGGAAAAAGCAAGAGAGTTCCAGAAAAACATCTATTTCTGCTTTATTGACTATGCCAAAGCCTTTGACTGTGTGGATCACAATAGACTGTGGAAAATTCTGAAAGAGATGGGAATACCAGAGCACCTGACCTGCCTCTTGAGAAATCTGTATGCAGGTCAGGAAGCAACAGTTAGAACTGGACATGGAACAACAGACTGGTTCCAAATAGGAAAAGGAGTACGTAAGGCTGTATATTGTCACCCTGCTTATTTAACTTATATGCAGAGTACATCATGAGAAATGCTGGACTACAAGAAACACAAGCTGGAATCAAGATTGCCGGGAGAAATATCAATAACCTCAGATGTGCAGATGACACCACCCTTATGGCAGAAAGTGAAGAGGAACTAAAAAGCCTCTTGATGAAAGTGAAAGAGGAGAGTGAACAAGTTGGCTTAAAGCTCAACATTCAGAAAATGAAGATCATGGCATCTGGTCCCATGACTTCATGGGAAATAGATGAGGAAACAGTGGAAACAGTGTCAGACTTTATTTTGGGGGGCTCCAAAATCACTGCAGATGGTGATTGCAGCCATGAAATTAAAAGACGCTTGCTTCTTGGAAGAAAAGTTATGACCAACCTAGATAGTGTATTTAAAAAAAGAGACATTACTTCGCCGACTAAGGTCCATCTAGGCAAGGCTATGGTTTTTCCAGTAGTCATGTATGGATGCGAGAGTTGCACTGTGAAGAAGGCTGAGCCCTGAAGAATTGATGCTTTTGAACTGTGATGTTGGAGAAGACTCTTGACAGGCCCTTGGATGCAAGGAGATCCAACCAATCCATTCTGAAGGAGATCAACCCTGGGATTTCTTTGGAAGGAATGATGCTAAATCTGAAACTCCAGTACTTTGGCCACCTTATGCAAAGAGTTGACTCATTGGAAAATAGTTTGACGCTGGGAGGGATTTGGGGCAGGAGGAGAAGGGGATGACAGAGGATGAGATGGCTGGATGGCATCACTGACTCGATGGACGCGAGTCTGAGTGAACTCCGGGAGTTGGTGACGGACAGGGAGGCCTGGTGTGCTGCAATTCGTGGGGTCACAAAGAGTCAGACGTGACTGAGCGACTGAGCTGGACTGAACTGATGTTACATGTATGCATGTGTGTATATTTATATGATGGGCTTCCTTGGTGGCTTAGTGGAAAAGAATCTGCCTGCCACTGCAGGAGACACAGGTTGATCCCTGGATCAGGAAGATCCCTTAGAGAAGGAGATGGCAACCCACTCCCGTATTCCTGTCTGGAGAATCCCATGGACAGAGAAGCCTGGCGTGCTACAGGTCCATGGGGTTGCAAAATGTTGGACATGACTTAGCGACTAAACAACATATATTTACATATATCTATATAAAACAGTCTTTTTCTGACTCATGTTTTCTCCCCAATGTTTGCTGTAAAAAAAGCTTCATAATATAGATTCAAGTTTCTATATTCCCCAAAATTGAGTCCCCAGGATGCTTGCCTGCGGTATAATTAAAAACTAGGTCACATCTGTTTTTCCTGCTCCCTTTGTAGCCAGGCTTTGTACCAGTGGGCACCCATGGCCTTCATACTTTCTTTCTCTTTTCCCAGTCCCTGTGCCTACCAGCTGCCTCAGCTACCACTGCAGTAGGCCAAGATCATTATCTTTTTTGCTTTACTCCTTGGGGGTTTCTTTTCTTTTTTCAGAGACCTAATCCACTCTTGTGAGCTAATGTGTTTATAGCTGACACTGAATTAGTCTTCCCAGATAAGGGACACATTAAAGTTTACATAACATCCAATCACATTTCCATTACAAAATGGCAACAGAATTTCACCCTGAGGTGGGAGGGAATGGAGGAGTAAGAAAGGAGATGAAAGACTTCTTAAATTCCCTTACATTTCAGCAAATCAGTTTAGATTCAACAAATACGTTTGTGAACTACACCATGAGAAGAAGAGATGGCTCCCTGTTCTCTAGGGGTTGGGTGCCTAGTGGGAATCCATGGCTGACCTGGTCTACTCAGGAAGCCACTGAGCTCCAACCCAGGGTGAATGACAGCATGTGAATGCTTGCAACCGAGGAATTCAAACTCACATCTGAGCATCCTACTATATGTATTATTCCTATTAGGGGAGAATGGCAGAGGGCAAGGAAAGATGTATTGGACAAGCTATCTACAATATAAAATATGGCGTATTTCTTTTATGAATAGCAAGTGTGATCTATATTAATATATCCTAGGTTTAACTCAATTCTCCAAGGTCAGAAAATTGAGTAAAACACTACAAGTACTAATATAAGGCCCCTAGAAAAGTACCCTATGAATTTATGATAAACCTAATCTGTTTGCCCAACCTGATGGGGTCATTCACACCCCATCTGGGTCTTTCCTGACCCCAAGACACTCCATGTAGAACACAGTGATGCACAGTCCCCTACTGGTCACCACCACAGAGAGATTTTGTTGTGTTGTAAAAACTCAGCTGTGAATGTTATAACTGCCTTTTCTTTTCCAGTGAATAGGAATGAAGAATTAATTCATTCTTTGTAAGTTTCAAGGGGTGGGGGCCTTTGGTGAGATAAAATGAATAATGAACTTCTCTCATTACAAAGGACTAATAACAGTTTACTCCTGAAAAACATCATCAGTGAGTGAGCAAATGTATACATTTCCCAAACCTAACAAAGAGAAAAGAATAAAATGAGAAAAGATTCAATATAAAAGGAAAACCAAATAACTCTCAGCCTGTTGTCATATTTCTCAGGGAGCTGACTACAGATAATTATGCTGGGTCCTGAACACATTTTATACTCCTGATTTAACCTCCATCTGGGCAAACTTCAACAGTTTTACTTATCACAGTTATAGAAACCTGATATTCCCTAACGCCTAGCTTGGCACCAGAAAAAAATTCCAACATTTCTTTTAATACTAAAATACTTTGAGTCATTTGCAGGTAAGTGAGCAAACAACCCAAGAGTTATCAATGAGATTTTCTTCTCTTTAGCAACAGCCCAGTCTTTTTTTTTTTTTTTTTCTGGTTCATGTACTGTAATCAAAGATACCACTCAATAGTGCACGGTGTGTGGAGAAGGAATAGAAGATGGAAGGAGCAGGAATGAGAGCACTTTTTTTTTTTTAATTTTGCCCAAGAGAAATATAAAGCCATTTGTCAGACCAGTGATTTTGTACTGTCATATGCTATGACTCTCAAGAAACACACACACACATACATATTCCACCATTTCAAGGTCTTATGAGTCAAGTGAAAGAGTGCGAATTTTTCTCTTCCTTTTAAGATTTTTAGTTCTTCAGGTGCTAGGTCCCAACTTCCTCTAAAGGCCACCCCATAGGAATGAAAGTTAAGCTTGAGACACTATTTTAAGAATAGTGACAGTTTTTAAGGGCTGTGACTGGGTAGGGATATTGGGGAAAACTATGTCTTTAAAAGAAGGATAAACATTTGTTCTTATATTTCAGGTTATAGTAGTTTTTTATGTGGGAATGGTTGGAGATTTGTTGCCACGTGCACCTTGAGGTTTATAATGAGAATGTTTCTTAAAAGCTCTTTATTGTTGTTACAATTTTCTCTCTCTTCTCTCACCTTTTGTATTTTGAATATTCTTGCTATTAACATTATTTGCACTTAGTTTGTAATTGATTTTTTAAACGTTTCTAGTTTTATTAAAAACAAACTTTCATTCATATTAGTACATCAGCATTGCTTAAAGTATATTAAGGTTGAAGAAAATCATGGAAACTGAGAGGCAAGATTGAGTGTAAGAGAGAGACTGAAAGAAACAGAGAGAGATAAAAAGATTTGAAAATGTATAGTATGCATGTTTATTTTATTTATCTTTTTAAAGATTTTTAAATTGTACTACAAACTGCACTTGTGAGCAGGGCAGTGTTTGGCTCCAACTACCATGTGTCTACATCAGTTCAGTTCAGTTCATTTCAGTTGCTCAGTTGTGTCTGACTCTTTGTGACCCCATGAATCGCAGCACACCAGGCCTCCCTGTCCATCACCAACTCCCAGAGTTTATCTAAACTCATGTCCATCAAGTCAGTGATGCCATCCAGCCATCTCATCCTTTGTTGTCCCCATCTCCTCCTGCCCCCAATCCCTCCCAGCATCAGGGTCTTTTATAATGAGTCAACTCTTCCCGTGGCCAAAGTATTGGAGTTTCAGCTTCAACATCAATCCTTCCAATGAACACCCAGGACTGATCTCCCTTAGGATGGACTGGTTGGATCTCCTTGTAGTCCAAGGGATTCTCAAGAGTCTTCTCCAACACCACAGTTCAAAAGCTTCAATTCTTAGGTGCTCAGCTTTCTTCATCATCCAACTCTCACATCCATACTTGACCACTGGAAAAACCATAGCCTTGACTAGATGGACCTTTGTGGGCAAAGTAATGTTTCTGCTTTTCAATATGCTGTCTAGGTTGGTCATAACTTTCCTTCCAAGGAGTAAGTGTCTTTTAATTTCATGGCTGCAGTCACCATCTGCAGTGATTTTGGAGCCCCCAAAATAAAGTCTGACACGGTTTC
The DNA here is from genome assembly GCA_006410935.1 of Redunca redunca. NCBI lineage: Eukaryota > Metazoa > Chordata > Mammalia > Artiodactyla > Bovidae > Redunca > Redunca redunca. The sequence goes on along the minus strand of SJYQ01000326.1, from coordinate 183,086 downwards.
CACTGTTTCCATATTTATTTCCCATGAAGTGATGGGACCAGATGCCATGATCTTCATTTTCTGAATGCTGAGCTTTAAGCCAACTTTTTCACTCTCCTCTTTCACTTTCATCAAGAGGCTTTTTAGTTCCTCTTCACTTTCTGCCATAAGGGTGGTGTCATCTGCGTATCTGAGGTTATTGATATTTCTGCCGGCAATCTTGATTCCAGCTTGTGCTTCTTCCAGCTCTGCATTTCTCATGATGTACTCTGCATTTAAATTAAATAAGCAGGGTGACAACAGCCTTGACATACTCCTTTTCCAATTTGGAACCAGTCTGTTGTTCCATGTCCAGTTCTAACTGTTGCTTCCTGGCCTGCATACAGATTTCTTAAGAGGTAGGCCAGGTGGTCTGGTATACCCATCTCTTTCAGAATTTTCCAGTGTATTGTGATCCACACAGTCAAAGGCTTTGGCATAGTCAAGAAAGCAGAAATAGAGGTTTTTCTGGAACTCTCTTGCTTTTTCCATGATCCAGCGAATGTTGGCAATTTGATCTCTGGTTCCTCTGCCTTTTCTAAAACCAGCTCGAACATCTGGAAGTTTATGGTTCACGTGTTGCTGAAGCCTGGCTTGGAGAATTTTGAGCATTACTTTACTAGTGTGTGAGATGAGTGCAATTGTGTATTAGTTTGAGCATTCTTTGGCGTTGCCTTTCTTTGGGATTGGAATGAAAACTGACTTTTTCCAGTCCTGTGGCCATATTTAACCCTATTTTTCATTTAGAAGATGGAAATCTATATGGATGCTATCAGTGTCGCTAGTAACATAACATTAGTGTATCGCTCATGTATTTTCGTTGCACCATTAAAAGCATTAATAGTTTTTTAACAATAGAAAGTGTAGGTGGCATTTCTAATATTTACTGGGGAAGTCACCTCTGGTGTGCTGATATTTTCACTCTAATTTGGGTAGGCAAAAGGAGGAAGACAGTCACATCACATGCAGACTAGTATAGTCATCAGAAAACTTCACTAGCCTTTATCTTAACAGCCCATTTTAGGAAACAATAGTGGGAAATAAACAAAGTAAATTAGAATCTAGAGCTCTTTAAAATTACCCTTTGCTAATTCCTTTAAATCAAAAAGTGTAATGTGGAGTGTTCATCTTTTTAGAGAAAGCCTCTTGTGGTGGGAAGGAATGATTTGCAACTGATGACAGATGGTGTTTACATTTATAATTTCCTTATTTTTCATGTTTGGGAATGGAATCAAAGGGAAGAAGGATCAGGCAACAGTTGCAGCCCCAGATATCATTTATGGCATCTTTCATGGACATGTGGAATACATTTTCAGAACAATCACTGGTGAAATGGGGTCACTGGGGGGCAGAAACCAGAATGGTGGGGGCAAAACTGCAGTGTTCTGCTTAGTAGTCCTGGAACTGGCCTTCTCGGGGTTTTATTGCCTTAAGTAAATACCATGTGTAATGTGACTCTCATTGATTACTAGATGATTCCATGGAAGTAAGGCTGTAAATTCTAGATTGAAAGCTGGCTAGTGGAATTGCCTATGCAGGAATACATAATTTTGGGGGGGATGAAATAATTGAATTTAGGATCCAAAGCTATGTGTTTTAAAAAGATTAGTGAGTTTTTACCTTATAGCACTACAATCTTCAGAGTCTTGAGCATCCAATGTATCTACACATCTGGTCAGCCTCCAAGTGACTAGGTTGTTTGACACTCAAATGCTGTCCTCTGGCAAGAAAAGATTATACTGTGCTGATGCTATGAAAAATGGGAGATCTGATGGCTTCTCTCCAGTGCAACCTGAGGTAAATAGATGCACACCTAGACCATGCTACTGCTCTTCTAGGCTTCCCAGGTGGCACTAGTGTTAAAGAACCTGCTTGCCAATGGAGGAGACATAAGAGACGTGAGTTCAGTCCCTGGCTTGGGAAGATCCCCTGGAGAAGGGAATGGCAACCCACTCTAGTATTTTTGCCTGGAGAATCCCATGGACAGAGGAACCTGGTGGGTTACAGCCCATGGGGCTGCAAAGAATCAGACATGACTGAAGCAACTTGGCATGCACGCACCGCTATTCTAACACGCTGGGACCCTAAACACTTCATTTCTTTCCTCTGACTTGTGGTCAAGGGGTAACTCTCTGAGAATTCTTGGATTCCTTAACATTATCCCGCACTGTCCTAGACTAGAAAGAGACTATAATCCTTAGTATCAGTTAAAGCAAAGATTTCTCCATGTCCTTTCTAAAGGAACTAGGATGTCAAGAGGCAACACTGAACCATGCTTTGCTTTTTTTCACTCCTCCATTACCGGGGAGTAAATGTCTCAGTATAAACATAACAGAAAATGACTTGTTATGTATTGTATTATACTTGGTATATTAAATAACTTATGATATAAACAGAAAATAAGTTGTTCTACACTCCATTTTAAGTTACTTATATAGCATACAATGCATACCATACAATTTACCCACTTAAAATTATAATTCAATGGGTTTTAGTATATGCAGAGATGTGTGCAACTGCTACCATAGTCAATTTCAGAACAGTTTCATCACCACAGAAAAACCCTGTAAACTTCAGCCATCACTGCCTGTATGTAATTCCTCACTCTAGCATTAGGCAATTACTAATCAAATTTCTAGTATAGTATTTATTGACTATTGCATATCTGGATACTCCATTTAAATGGCATGACATATGAGTTACTTTGTGACTGGCTTTTTACACTGAGTATAATGTTGGCAGGCTTTATCTATGATACAGCAGATAGGTAAACAGATAGATAGATAGATAGATAGATATCAGTACTTCATTCCTTTTTATGGCCCAGTAATTCATTGTATGGTGAAATAACATCTTGTTTATCCATTTATTCATTGATGAATAAATGGGTTGTTTTCAGCTTTTGGATACCAAACACAGAGCTGCTCTTAACATTCATATACAATTTTTTTGAATACTTATTTTCAGTTCTTTTGGGTATATACCTAGGAGTGGAATTACTGAGTCATACACAGTTCCATATTTAACTTTTTGAGGAACTACCAAACTGTTTTCCACAGTGGTGGACCACTGTACATTCCCACCACAAGCTCCATTTTGAAACTAGAAAATTAGTCTTTATTCTTATTATTGGAGGTAAGTTTAAAATACTGGCTCTTCCCTTTTCCAGTCTAGGCCTTAGAATATGTACATTACATATTCCATTACATATAACCCAAGAGAGAAAATAGTTAACTGACAGAATTAATGATAAAGCATGAGTTACAGAATTTCTCTGAGAAGTTCTGGTAGTGCAGGCTTCATGGGAGAAGAAAAAGGCTTATGTTCAATGTTTTTAAGGAAAGGGAAGAGGTAGGAAACCCAGACCTTGAATACACCATGAGCAAAATCCAGAAGGCAGTGGGTGAGGATGGAATGTCCAGGAGACAGTCCATACAACATTCTACATAAAGAAGAATTCATGTAGAAAATTAATACAATGAAAGATTAGGAAAACAAGCTGTGGTCAGACAAATTTGGGCCTTAAATGTCACATTAAAGCTTTCTACCAAAAGAAGGCATCTCCTGAAAAGTTTTCAGTGAAGTGAGTTATCATCAAAATATGATTTTAAAATGCCATTTAACTGTGAGGAGCAGGATAGATTGAAGACCTCATGAAAAAGATAAAGAGATGGGGGATCTGGGGACAATTGTAATAATTCAGGACTGTGGTAGTGAGGACCTACTTTATGGAGATAGAAATGAAAACGATGGAAGAAGCAGAGAAATGGCAGCAGTTGGTGGTTAGATTAGACATAGTGGGTAGAAAAAAAAAGCCAAAATAACTCAAATTTCAATAATGTTTAATAAGAAAATTATGGTGGTTATTTTGAAATTGTAGAAGAAAACTGATCACAAGTCATCAAAGATACAACATCACTGAAAAAGTATTTCATGAACCAGTGGCATGAAAAAAATAGTTTTTAAAAGCATCCCTCTGCTATTTGTGTCTGAAATGCATAAGCAAAAAAACCCAAAGGAGAAAAAATAGGGTGTCAACCCTATTTTGATGCAAATATGTATGTGTATATATATATATATATATATATATATTCCTTTAAATACTAAATAAATAAAACATGTACATATTCTCAAGACATAAGGTAAATAATGACTTCAGTGAGTTGATATCCTCAAATAAATCAAATAATATTTCTCTATAGATCTATTTAAAATAATGTCTGTGTCCCCCAGCAGTTCTTTGCTGGTGGGTATTATTTTAAGTTTCCTTTTCAAATCTTTTGGTAATTCTTCAGAAAATACTGTGATATTACTGGAAGGTTGGAATTTTTACAGGATAGTCAGTCAGAGAGTATCCATCATTCTTCTTTACATATTGGCAGTGGGCTTTAGTAATGTAAAGAAGCTTTATGTTCAAAACCACTCCAGCTATGAAAATAATGGAAGGGTTGCGGTTAAGAAGGGGGGATAGCACCAAATTTTTGAGGGAAAAAAAGAAAAGTTTAGTCTTTGACCATCTGGTGATGTCCATGTGTAGAGTCTTCTCTTGTGTTGTTGGAAGAGGGTGTTTGCTATGACCAGTGCATTTTCTTGGCAAAACTCTATTAGTCTTTGCCCTGCTTCATTCCGTATTCCAAGGCCAAATTTGCCTGTTACTCCAGGTGTTTCTTGACTTCCTACTTTTGCATTCCAGTCCCCTATAATGAAAAGGACATCTTTTTTGGGTGTTAGTTCTTAAAGGTCTTGTAGGTCTTCATAGAACCGTTCAACTTCAGCTTCTTCAGCGTTACTGGTTGGGACATAGACTTGGATTACTGTGATATTGAACGGTTTGCCTTGGAAACGAACAGAGATCATTCTGTCGATTTTGAGACTGCATCCAAGTACTGCATTTCGGACACTTTTGTTGACCATGATGGCTATTCCATTTCTTCTGAGGGATTCCTGCACTCAGTAGTAGATATAATGGTCATCTGAGTTAAATTTCACCCATTCCAGTCCATTTAAGTTCACTGATTCCTAGAATGTCGACGTTCACTCTTGCCATCTCCTGTTTGACCACTTCCAATTTGCCTTGATTCATGGACCTGACATTCCAGGTTCCTATGCAATATTGCTCTT
>SJYQ01000326.1:103376-177894 GCA_006410935.1 Redunca redunca | reverse complement strand
AGAAATATCAATAACCTCAGATATGCAGATGACACCACCCTTATGGCAGAAAGTGAAGAGGAACTAAAAAGCCTCTTGATGAAAGTAAAAGAGGAGAGTGAACAAGTTGGCTTAAAGCTCAGCATTCAGAAAATGAAGATCATGGCATCCGGTCCTATCACTCCATGGGAAATAGATGGAAAAACAGTGGAAACCATGTCAGACTTTATTTTTCTGGGCTCCAAAATCACTGCAGATGGTGATTGCAGCCATGAAATTAAAAGACGCTTACTCCTTGGAAGAAGTTATGACCACCCTAGATAGCATGTTGAAAAGCAGAGACATTACTCTGCTGACTAAGGTCTGTTTAGTCAAGGCTATGGTTTTTCCAGTAGTCATGTATGGATATGAGAGTTGGACTGGAAGAAGGCTGAGCACTGAAGAATTGATGCTTTTGAACTGTGGTGTTGGTGAAGACTCTTGAGAGTCCCTTGGACTGCAAGGAGATCCAACCAGTCCATTCTGAAGGAGATTAGCCCTGGGATTTCTTTGGAAGGAATGATGCTAAAGCTGAAACTCCAGTACTTTGGCCACCTCATGTGAAGAGTTGACTCATTGGAAAAGACTTTGATGCTGGGAGGGATTGGGGGCAGGAGAAGGGGACGACAGAAGATGAGATGGCTGGATGGCATCACTGACTCGATGGACGCAAGTCTGAGTGAACTCCGGGAGTTGGTGATGGACAGGGAGGCCTGGTGTGCTGTGATTCATGGGGTCGCAAAGAGTCGGACACGACTGAGTGACTGAACTGAACTGAACTGAACTTAGTCTTTGAAGATATTCACCACCTTTTCCACATCCTTAAATAGATGTTTCCTGTGTATTTACCCACATTCTTTTTTTGACAAACCAGGAGAAGGACAGTGGGTAGTATTTAAAGAAAGAGAAAGAGCAGAATTTTAAGACACTGGAAAACCTCAGGGTGGGGAGAACAATTTCAGCCAGTGTCCTGGTGCAGTTAAGGATTAAGCAGGTACCATCTTAGCTTCACTGGAATATGACAGGGGGTAGGAGGATACACTTGCTCCCTTTAGTAGCCTTCTAGGATATTATTTTCATGAAGGACAGACAAATTGAAACTGATATATAAAACATTCCTGCAGCAGAATCAGTGAGTCCCTACCACTGACATAGTAGTTCTGATCACTTGACTACATTGAACTAAGTATTGTAATCCAGTGTTACTTAACGTTATGAGTATAGTCATAAAATAGCTACCTTTTTTCTTTTTTTCTTTTGGTTCTGAATTCAAACTGATAAAAAATCTGCACATCTCAGTGAGTAAAATTATCTGATTTCCTAATTGTACTTTGAATATTTATGGATTTAGGGAATATTTGCATTACTTTCTATCTTTTTCATTTTAAAAATACTGTAGAAACTAACACTGAATAGTGTATCCAACTGAGCATCTGCTCCAAGGCATGCATGTCAAATTAACCTTCCAAATTAACTTGTATTCTGCCTCTGTCTATCTTTCTTTCCCATTCTTTTAGGCACCTCTAAACTGACTCGAAAAAATTCACACTGTTACTAAATACGCAATTCTAAACTTTTTTTTTTCTTTGTTAAAGGGTATTTGGCTCTAAATCTAAAGTTGTGTTGTTTTGCTTCTGGACCAAAGAGAGAGATACAAAACTGTCATTCCTCATAGTGGATGGTGAGACTGCCAGGAGTACTGCCAGGTTGGTGAGAATTTGGCATAGTGCCAAATATGAAGGACGCAGTGCTCCAGATCTTTCCCCATCCCTGATATCTTTGCTACCTCAGAAGACTGCATGAAAACAACCTTAAAATGCACCAGTCTATTATAAGAATTCTGATAACTATTTTAGTTCATTAAGGATATAGAAACACAAAGTATAAATTTAGGGGTAGGTATTAAGATAAATTCACTTCTTCCTGGATGTGAGAGGAATCCAGTGGTCCACCAAGTCCCACAGTGAAAGAACTTCTCCACCCACCACTCCATCTATCATGAAGGCAGTCTATCTTTACGGTCTTTTGTTTAGCAGATTAAATCCAGTTTAAAGACATCCAGGGCCTTTATCTATTTGGTGCTTTCAAGATCCCCTCTCTAGATATTGGAGAAAGTTGTAACTTTTGCAGAAGTCCTTCATAAGCGCCCGTGGGAGGATTTAAATTTTTATTCCCAAGAAAGGGAAATTGTCTCTGGTGAGCTTTAATGTGAGGTAGCATCAATCTTAAGAAAACTAGAATAGGAAATATAGGAGCTGGTTTTATTCCAGAATCCTGACTTCGATATAGTGAAAGTTTATCGCCCTTGGTGGCTCAGACAGTAGAGAGTCTGCTTGCAATGTGGGAGACCCAAGTTTGATCCTAGGTCAGGAAGATTCCCCTGGAGTAGGAAATGGCAACCCACTCCAGTATTTTTGCCCTGAAAATCCCGTGCATGGAGGAGCCTGGCAGGCTACAGTCCATGGAGTCACAAAGAATCAGACATGACTGAGCAACTAACACATACATACGTATATACATACAGAAAAGGATGTGTGAGACAGTGATTGTTTATTTTTCAAATCATTAAACTACCATGGATTCTTTCAGCATGGGCACTGAACTAGATAGAAAGTATTGCTAGAACATATTTTTATGCCACTGGAAAATTTTAGTTAGTTGGAAATCTGAATTGATTCTGCTCCTAAGTGGGGGAGGGAGGAATAAATGCAAATGAAGTATTACTCTACTAAAACATTTGTATTTACATTTCTTTCTCTTTTTTTATGTACTTTTGTTTTTTTTCTTCTGCCAATTGAAAGGCCTTCTCTGTCAGTGCCTGGAGGAGGCTGGTAATGATTAATTGATTTAGCTGTCAAATCAAGGCAGTGTGTATATAAGCAGGAGAATGGTGTGAAGGGCACAGGCCATGTTTTTATGGATAAACTATGTTTGGGGCCCCTTTGTAAAAAAGAAATAATGGGAGTTGGTGATGAAGAAGGAAAGATAAATGACTATACAAATGACTGTGTGTCCACAAAGAAGTGCATTATTAAGGGAGACTTTAAGCTTCTGCTACTGCTACTGCTAAGTCACTTCAGTCGTGTCTGACTCTGTGCGACCCCATAGATGGCAGCCCACCAGGCTCCCCTATCCCTGGGATTCTCCAGTAAAGAATACTGGAGTGGGGTGCCATCACCTTCTCGGATTCAGGAAAGTGAAAAGCTTCTAAATATCTCCTAATCCTGCTAAATGTGAGCACAAATGTCCTTTACCTTTTAGATACTCCCTGTTAGCTTACAAAGTATCAGTTTACACTCTTTTTCTTTTAAATGTAAGGTTCATTTATTTATTTAGCTGTGCTGGGTCTTCGGTTGCTGGGTGAGCCTTTTCTCTAGTTACAGGGGCGAGGGCTGCTCTCTAGCGGCATGCTGATTTCCGTCGCATTTCTCTTGCTGTGTAGCATAGGCTCCTCCAGCGTACAGCCTCAGGAGTTGTGGCGCATGGGCTTTGTTGCTCCATGGGATGTAGGATCTTCCTGCACCAGGGATCGAACCCATGTCTCCTGAATTGGAAGGCAGATTCTTTACCACTGAGCCACCAGGGGAGCCCTATCAGTTTACATTCCAACACTGCCCATTTGAATCTTTCCCTGCTTTGGCTGTCCTTGGAGTTCCAGGAAGTTACTAAGTTTACCATATTCTTATTTTTTCTGAAAATGAAAGTAAAACTCATCACAGAGGAGTGTTCTGAAGAAACATACAATCAATAATGTGACAAAAAAATATGTAGTCATACTAAAATGGGGACTGTGTAAGATTTTGTTTTCACATGGTGGGAGGCAGATCTTTGTAATATAATACCATTTCAGTCAGTCAGCTCTCCACAGTACATCAGGCTTGGAGTCGTTCAACCTTCTTGATCGAGTGAACACTTAAAATGATTGAAGACAAATGCTGCTGTTTTTGTTAGTTCAGTCCCTTGAACTTATTGATAAGATTGCTGATGAAACTATGTCAAAACATTGAATTTTCTTCCCCTAAAAATAACCTTATTAGTAAAAGTTGAAATGCAAAATCTGTATTTATTGATATTCTGAAACTCTTGGTCTTTTCAAAAGCATTATTCTTATTTACTTTCTTGGATCCAGGTGGGGGAAGGGAAGAATGCAAATAAATCATAAGTCCAATGTTGACTAAAGTCGTTGTCATAATTCAAGAGTCTTATCAATAGTAAGAAGGACAGTCAAATCTTGACAATGTTCAAACTTTTAATCATAAGTTGAGTTGCATGTGTTTGTATTTACATAGAAGTTAGTTCACTATATGCATGCTGCTAAGTCACTTCAGTCGTTTCCGACTCTGTGCGACCCCATAGACGGCAGCCCACCAGGCTCCCCCATCCCTGGGATTCTCTAGGCAGGAGTACTGGAATGGGGTGCCATTTCCTTCTCCAATGCATGAAAGTGAAAAGTGAAAGTGAAGTTGCTCAGTCATATCCACTGGTAATAGAAAGAGTGGTGTTTGCTTGGTTTTAACCTTTTCTTTTAAAATATCAGTGAGCTATGTATCTAGAACCTTATCAATTACATAATGATTAGAAACTTGAAATAGAAAACATCTACTTCTTACATTTAATTTCATAAAAAAAAAGTTCATTATTTTATTATGCCATTAAGTCACTGTATCTGACTTATTATTTTCTGCACTAAAGATACTATTGTCTTAAAAGTACAAATTATATGCAAATATAAATAGGTATACAGTGAGAAAAAATGAGGTGTATACAAATATCAAGTAGGTAAGTGCATAAATTGCAGTAGCACCTCTAAACGACAGTTTTAAAACAAAGTTCTGTGGATATAGTCCTCAAGAATTTTGCTGATTTAAATTGTTAAAATAATGATTATATAATTACATTGTTTCCACTAACAAACCTAAAACTTATCTATGCTAATGATGATAATGCTGCTGCTGCTAAGTCACCTTAGTCGTGTCCGACTCTGTGCGACCCCATAGACGGCAGCCCACCAGGCTCTCCCATCCCTGGGATTCTCCAGGCAAGAACACTGGAGTGGGTTGCCATTTCCTTCTCCAATGCATGAAAGTGAAAAGTGAAAGGGAAGTCGCTCAGTCGTGTCCAACTCTTCGTGACGCCATGGACCGCAGCCTACCAGGCTCCTCTGTCCATGGGATTTTCCAGGCAAGAGTACTGGAGTGGGGTGCCATTAATAGCTAACCTTTATTTAGTAGTTACTTATGCCAAACATTTAAGCTCAGGTTACTTAAGCCTCACAGAAGCATTCAGAGGTAGGCTTCATTTTCCATATAAGGAAACCAAGGCTAGGAAAGGATACATAAATTTCCTACAGCCAATGACAAGTTGCTTAACTGCAATTAGAAACCAAGTTCAGTTCAGTTCAGTTCAGTCGCTCAGTCGTGTCCGACTCTTTGCGACCCCATGAATCGCAGCACGCCAGGCCTCCCTGTCCATCACATCTCCCAGAGTTCACTCAGACTCACTTCCATCGAGTCGGTGATGCCATCCAGCCATCTCATCCTCTGTTGTCCCCTTCTCCTCCTGCCCCTAATCCCTCCCAGCATCAGAGTCTTTTCCAATGAGTCAACTCTTCATACCAGGTGGCCAAAGTACTGGAGTTTCAGCTTGAGCATCATTTCTTCCAAAGAAATCCCAGGGCTGATCTCCTTTAGAATGGACTGGTTGGATCTCCTTGAAGTCCAAGGGACTCTCAAGAGCCTTCTCCAACACCCCAGTTCAGAAGCATCAATTCTTCGGCACTCAGCTTTCTTCACAGTCCAACTCTCACATCCATACATGACCACTGGAAAAAACATAGCCTTGACTAGACAGACCTTTGTTGGCAAAGTAATATCTCTGCTTTTCAATATGCTATCTAGGTTGGTCATAACTTTTCTTCCAAGGAGTAAGCGTCTTTTAATTTCATGGCTGCAATCACCATCTGCAGTGATTTTGGAGCCCCAAAAGATAAAGTCTGACACTATTTCCACTGTTTCCCCATGTATTTGCCATGAAGTAATGGGACCGGATGCCATGATCTTCGTTTTCTGAATGTTGAGCTTTAAGCCAACTTTTTCACTCTCCTCTTTCACTTTCATCAAGAGGCTTTTTAGTTCCTCAGCTTTCTCCCATAAGGGTGGTATCATCTGCATATCTGAGGTTATTGATATTTCTCCCGGCAATCTTGATTCCAGTTTGTGCTTCTTCCAGCCCAGCATTTCTCATGATGTACTCTGCATATAAGTTAAATAAGCAGGGTAACAATATATAGCCTTGATGTACTCCTTTTCCTATTTGGAACCAGTCTGTTGTTCCATGTCCAGTTCTAACTGTTGCTTCCTGACCTGCATACAAATTTCTCAAGAGGCAGGTCAGGTGGTCTGGTATTCCCATTTCTCTCAGAATTTTCCACAGTTTATTGTGATTCACACAGTCAAAGGCTTTGGCATAGTCAATAAAGCAACCAAGTTCATCTGATCCTAAAGTTCATCCTCTATCATCCCTTGCCTCAGATACTCTTGTAACTGCTCTCTGACTTCTGTTTTTAAGTCCAGTTTTCTATGAGCAAACACATCTAAATTTTTCCTGCTTTGTGTCACTCTAACTCTTTGCATAGATAGTAGAATTACTAAAGAGTTCTACACATCTCTTCCAGGAAATAGGCTTCATTCACTGTTCTTTGCTTTATGGTTTATATGTTTTCATTTTCTTTCCTAATATACTGTTAGAGTTTCTCTTATCAATTTTGGATTTACGATCTTGGTACTCTATGTTTGACTCTCTGTTCAACTTTACAACATTTTTATAAATGACTTTAAAATTTGACAAAATCTAAATATACAAAACAAAATGAGAACTTTAGACAGTTAAAGTACATTAGAATCTAGGCTGGGAAGTTGAGGATAAGAGACTTATTAAAGTGCAGTCTACAAAGTAACTAAGGCAAAAGGAGACAGGCATGTAAAAAAATAAATTAGAACACGGGTGGTAAATACAATGGTAGTAAATACAATGGTAGGTAAGTTGTGGCTGATGTTTTGAGAACTGATTAATTTTATGGAGGCAGAGGTAGAGGTGGAAGAACAAAAAATTAGAAAATGACACCTGAGTTGAGTTTTGAAATATGAATAGTTTTCCTCATGGGGAAGTGAAGGCTTGGGATGGTTATGGGAGGAGGAAGGGATTCTGGGCTAAGGGTAGATATATCATGAGTGATCCAATTACCTAGAGCATGAGTTTGAATTACAAGTTCCCAAGGATAACTTTCAAAAAATGCCTCTTTCCAAAGCCATCATCCTGAAAATGCCAGCACCCAACACATCCTTCATGTCGAGAGCTCAGAATACTGTAGTGGCAATTTAAATACAAGTTACAGCTCCATTCTGTAGGTGTATGTTCTCCAAAGATCTTATTTGACTGTAATTATTCATGTTTCTGTTATTTTATAGACTAGTGTTCCTGGATCCGCTTATATTAACAGGATTAATCATTAATACTCGTCTACAGAAAAAGGAGCATGAGATACTATTAGTATTATTCATTTCTTTAAAATTTAAGAAATTATTACTTCTTTATTAATAAGAAAAGGTCTAGAGAAGAGTGTGATTATCCTAACCATCAAAAACAAAAGCTAAAAATTACCTAACTGGACTACAGTGCTTGAGGGCAAGACATATTGACAAATATATTTGAGCAATTCTTGCATACCAGGCTTTTTTCTAAGTGGTTACAGCACTAACTCAATTAATCTTCACATTATCCCTGTGAGGTGGGCCTTGTGGCAATTTCCATAGTATAAATGTGTAAACTGAGGCACAGATAAATTTAGTATACTTGGCCAAGTCACATAACTCATAGGCATAGAGTTCAGACTCAAACAGTTTAGCTCCAAAGTCCATGTTCCTAACCACTGACTGTATAAGGCTGCTTACTGAATACAATAGAAAAATCTTGTTTCTTTTAAGGTCATTCATCAAATTATTACTCAGCTCAACTTTTTCAGTATTGTACACAATCGAGACAAAAGGATAGAAGTCAAAATCTCTGCTGTAAAGGAGCATACAACTTTTCTTTAAAGATAATATTAATATACAAAGCAATCAGATGGTATAGCAAGATGGATTATAGAAGCAGTAAGCAAAAAAGCAAAATAATGATAATAGAAAAGTTAGAATAAAATAAAATTGACTTCACTATTTAATTTTGTGATGACACCTTTGGTTATCTATTAAGTACAGAGCTTTACAAAAGTGTTAATCTGCAGTTTCAGGGGCTTCATAATCTAGGGAGCTTTTTTAATACCAATGTGAAAACAAACAGTGACCCAAGGAACAGACCATTAGGACAGTGAGAGAATTAGTTAAGAGAGAGTTGTCTAACCTACATGGGGAAAAAATTTGGAAAAGAATACATACATATATATGTAGAACTGAATCACTTTTTTGTATGCCTGAAATTAACAAAATATTGTAATTCAACTATACTCCAATATAAAATAAAAAGTAAACAAGAAATAGTCATCTAGTGTCTTTTATGCATAAAGTCCTATACCAGGCATAGAAAAATGCAAAGTCACTTTGTAAAGAAGATCAGCAACAAGCATTTATTTATAATTTAAGAGGAAAAAAAGAAAACAGGTATACAGAATTCCTGAAGAAACACTGCTAAGGTAACAGAGGAAAAAAAGAAAGCTGGTAATTATGTTGACAAATAAAGTAAAATAATGCAAAGTAGGATATATATTAAGGTATATGACAATCTTCAGACTCTTGCAGGAAGGTGAGAGGTTTGAGCCACTCCTAAGGAAATGAAGCCCAGGCACTGGCAGGGTGCTGACAGGACAATCTGTCCAAAACACCATGAAGGAAATGAGTCAATAGTCTGAGGGGGTATGAGGCAATAGGACTTGGCTATAGCAGAGGCAGGTCAAAAGGAAGGATAACAAGCAATGCCCCTGGGTAAGGATGGTGTGGGCAATTGACAGAGGGTCTTCAATTCTAGGCTTGGAGAAGAAAATGTGACTTATCAGACATTCAGGAGCCATGTTGGTGGGTGGGGGTAGAGAGGGAAAGAAAAGCTTGTCTGGAAGCTGTGTGAAGGGTAAATTGTATGGAGAGGCTACGGTTAGCAACTCAAAGTGAATGGACTGCTAGGCTAAGGGAGAGGCTGTAGGACTGGAGACAGCTGAATGTGAGAGAGATGGAGATGGAATTGAAGCAAGGGACTGATTACAAGTTATTAAGATAGTCCCAAATTTGCTATTTGAAATGATTTTTAAAACCATTAAAGGACCAGGAAAAAAGGTAGCTGTCAGAAAAGGAAGCCAAAGTAAGTTAGAAGGAGAAGAAAGGGGATAAGAAAGGTGGGATAGAAAAGGAAAACTGCATGGGTGTGTGTGTGTGTGTAAATGTGTGTATGTTGTGATTCATCTAAAAGAATCATTATACTCATAAGTAGTGTCAGTAAATCAATTCTACAACATTTTCTTTTATCTTACAATTACTACAGTATAGGGGCTTAATCTTTATTGTACATCCACGTGTCTTCAGTGGCGGTAGGCAGGTCTCTCTTCCGCTGTCACAGGATGTGTGTTGTACATGTAGAACCAGCAGGGACTAAACAATAATTGGGCTTTATGGAACAAGATAACATTTTTACTGCACATATTTGCTTCCATAATACCAAGAACATGCAGATTTTTACCACAGGTATTGCAGAGCATTTTTTTTAAAAAATATGTGAGGTCTGTACTTAGCATTTCTCATGAATATTTCTAATACTCATTCACAATGCATGCAAGTGCTAACTACAGCTTAATAAATGCACAGGTGGTTAGAAGAACACTGTAAATCATCACCTTTGTAGAATGCCTGTATTTTTCAAGGCCCTGCAGCATTGAGAATGAGGCAGGGACACTCTGTTCCATCCCTCTCTTGACAATGCATCCAAGTAAAATAGAAAATGATGGCCTCCCAAATCTGCACATTAGTGAACACAAACTCAGCCACACAGTGACATCTTTCTCCTTAAAAATAATGATGCAGGCTGTCTCCATGACTTAAGGAAGCCAGAGCTCACACTGAAAGGTGTCAAAAAAACACTCTATTATCCCACTTTGCCTGGAGCTGCCTTGACAGCACCTTTCCTGCCATAAAAGTGGATTACAGGCAGGGTAGTAATCAGCCAAGAAGTTAGTAAAAAAAAAAAAATAGGTTCTTTTAAGAGCAGGGTGTGAACCTGCGAACATCATAAAAAGAGTTTACCACCACACTGACTAAGGGAACAATTAGCTCCCTGCAGCCTTAAACTAACCAGGAACAGCATGGCCCCTTGCTACAGGTTGGTGAAGGGCAGCAGGGAGTTAATTGGTCCTTTGATGAAAACAATGATGAATGCTCTGCAAAGCCTACTAAGTAACAACTGTGTTGAGCTCTGAGGATCTTTGGTAAAAGCTGCCATAGGAATGTGTAGAGAAAAACCAATACAAGGAAAAAGTGAGAGACAGATGGGAAATGAAAGGGAGAGAGGCAGGAGAGGAGCTAGATGATATTCAGACAGGCAACAGAAGGAGAATGCAAGAGTCAAAGACAGAACAGGAGAGACAGCAAATTGAATTCAGAGTTTAGCTCAACAAATTTAACCCAGTCCGATTCAGCAGGACTTCTCTGAGATGTCCAACAACTGTACACAATTACAACAAAGCATGATCCCAGGTGAGCACTAAAGAGGTCCCCTAAGGAGCCCACAATAGAGGGGTTCTATTATTTCTCTAGGTTTTCCACCCACTGCCCTAATTAACTCAGGGAACTCTCCCCAGTGAACACTGAGATTCTAATGAGACACAAACTCAAGACAGACCCTAGACTAAGGGGAGTCAGTGTTCCACGTGAGTCATAGAAAGTGCTGTGAGGGGAGAAAACCCAGACAGGAATAAAGAAAAAAAGACACGCAACTGAAACTCTTCTCATCTCTTCTCTTGAAGAGATGCCTTGAGTTGGCTTTGTCTATAAGAGACCAGCAGTTGGTTGGTTCTCCAACTGAGAGGATAACTGTTGCTGCCACGTTGGTCTCCAGGACATGACATTTTCTTTACAACTCTGTGCCTTTATATTATAAATAATGATGATAGCTATTTAGTGAAAACTTACTACATGCCACTCAGTGTGCTAGATGCCAAAACTGTGATCTTTAATTCTTACAGTGATCCTATAAGGAAGGTATTTTTTTTAGCTTCATTATTCAGAGGTTGGTGCTGGGAGTTCAGAGAAGTTAAGTACATTTCCCATGTCCAGCTTACCTAAAGGCTGCAGCTGACATTCAAGCCCAGATGTGTAGATACCAAAGTTAAGTTTGTTTCACTCATCTGGTATGATCCCTTACTTTTCAATCATTAAAAGCTGGAATTTTGCTAAGCAACATAGTCTTTGGAGCAATTAAAATCAATTGAATTTTTTGATTTGCCAAGCAGACAGTTCATAAAACAGAGTGGACTGGGATCACCAATGTGACTGGATTAAGATCCTGGTCAAATCTCAAAACTTTTCCTCAATCAGTTTCAACTGGTTCCATTTTCTGCAGTATTTTCACTATTTAGGCACACAGACTGTTCTCACTCTCCAGGGAAACTCCTTCTTAATCCATAGTTTTTAGCTAGTATCTATGCCCAGATGGAGAATTCTTCTGAGTTTTTTTACCAGAGGTCCTATAGTTGACATCTTGTTTCTAAAGTCTGCTTCTTCCTAGGAGTTTCCATTAATTTTATCTTTCCTGTCTAAGAAATGCCCTTAGATACCAGCTCAATTGTATAACAGACATGACTGGCATCTCTAGAGAATAGTACATTTTTTAAAAAAAATTGGGTTATATAGCTTCTTGCTCTTAAGGACTGTAACACTGGAATGCATAAGAATCTGACCATATCTCGTGAACTTTAGAACAACATGCACATTAGTCAAAGCCACCACTGACTCTTGTATGGATGATTCCCACAGCCTCCTACCATGTTGTTCTGCTTTCACTACCTTCGCCCTGTTGTTTATTCTCCCTAGAGTGGAGAGCAGCTGGAATTATTTTTTGACACCCTAAAGTAAGATCGTGTCCCTCCTCTCCTCAGCACCTCCTCTGGCTTTCCTTCTCACGCAGAGTAAAATCTAAACTCCTTCTGATGACCTCAGTCTCGCCGGGGCCTGTGCCTGGCCTGTCCCCGCCCATCCACATCAGCCTGCTGGCTGTTCCTCATACACGAGCACTTAAAGCACGTCCCTGCCTCAGGAACTTTGCATCTGCTTCCCTCTGTTTAAATGTTCTTCCTCCAATAGTCATACATCTCTTATCTCAAGTCTCGAGTCTCTGCTTCAATATCACGTGATTAGTAAAGCTTCTCCTGACAACCCAGTACACACACTATTTCTTTGATTTAAGATGACCTTTTCCTTTTTTTAACTTTAACATCTCTGAGAATTAGACATGTGTTACAATTAATGGCATCTTATCATTATAATTAGAAGTTTTTCTCTTATCGGTGGATAAATATAGGGGCATATTTGCAATTACTCATGTCTTTGGTTTGATGAAATACAGTATTAGAGTCTCACCTACTCACTTCCACATCACTGCTTTTTATGCCCCATTTTATTTTCTATCATCCTATGGTACATTATATATTAGTCTAACTGCTCTTTTTTCCCCCTCCTTAACTAGAATGTAAGCCCCATGAGAAGAAGAACTTTGCTGCTTTGAGTCGTATTGTACTCTGGATTGTAAACTCAGAACTTTGCTTAGCATGTATAAGAAACTCCATAAAGCACCTGTTGATTAAAAATTTCTCTCTGATATTTCATTCAAATATAAGCCTGCCACCCTACTCACAACCACCATATCCTTCATATTAAGAAATACTAATAGACAATAGATTCTCATAGATAGTAACAGGAGAATAGTCTTCCCAAAACCATACGCATAAAAAAACTGGAAGCAAATCATTAACCATCCACTGAAAAGTCATAGGCATATTTCATAATGATAAAATCTTAAAATATTTCCACAATCCAAAGGGGAAAAAAGTAAACATCCATCAAACATCCTAATAGAACTCTTAGCTGATAATCCTGGCCTAGACAAGGGACTCTGTCAGATCATGGAGACAGTTTTTTCCAGAACTATTGCTAGTCATTCATTCGGAAATCTGAAGAACTCCGTTTGAATAACTGGTTTAATGACTGCTTGCACCGTTTCCTAAAGATTTCTGGACTTCATTCAGAACACCAGCCACGCCGGAGTGCAGGCCCTCCCGTGTCTGTGTATCTACCGGGGGTAGACGAGGAGCTGCTAAAATGCTGAAGCTGCCCGAGCACATCCATTAGCAGAAGCGCTAGTCTCTGCACAGACCTCCAAAAGGTGTGAAATATTTTAGTCCATGTATATTTGATGGGTTTTTAATGGATTTTTGTCATAAGCCCCTGTAAATAAATGATTTACCAGTGTAGCCAATGAACCGCAAGATCATCCCCTTTGTTTTTGTAACTCACTGAAAACGTTAAACTTCTGTGACTGGGGTCTCCAGGGAGCAGCTCCCAATTTGTTCAAACACAGAAATTTGCTGAAAATTCCATGAACTCCTCTCTCAACAGTTACCACAGTGTGTGAGGTTTCATATGTTCTTCTACGGACATGAGCGTTTCGGCGCTTTGCGGGCCACAGACTTGCCCGTGGAGGAAATGCAGCTGCTCTGAGAGGCAGATATCCCTGTGAATGTGTCTCCCTCACGAAGGTTAGATTTGCTGTCTTCTAACTTAATGGCCAGGCCAATTTTAAGGAAAATTGGGTTGAGATAAATATTTTGAGACTGAAGCTTTCTGTGTCAAATACTGCACCCCGGGGCTAATTTATACAGCAGGGAGAGAGCGGGCATGGAATATGATGACTGACAGGCCTTTGGGAGGGAGCGTGCCTTTAGGTATCACAATCAACTTCATATATTTTGCCTTGGCCTCAGAGACCCTTAAATAGAAACTACCCCAACTCCAAATGACATATTCCTGGTGATTCCAGAAGACACTGGTCTCCTTTGACAATAAAACAAAAAGCCATGCTCCTCTCTTTCAACTCTGGGTCCTACCTTTCTGGCATTTGCACTTGAAAGTCTTCCAACACGTTTGAAGTGAGAGACTTGAAATTTTTCTGGTTCCTTGGAGTACATAGTTTGGTAGATCTCAGTGTTCCTAGGACAGCTGAGATTTTCCGGTCCTTTCTAGCCACAGAAAAGCTCCTGTGTTACAACTCAGCACCATGTCAGAGAGATATTGTTTTGTACCCTTCCTACTGCTCACTGGCTGTTCAGAATCTGGTCAGACCAAGAGAATGGCTTCTATTGTCTCTTCTGTCTCAAAGGGTGCCCAGGAGGGATCTGAAAAAGTCTACTTTTTTAAAATAAACATCTCTGTATGTGTATTAAATTTCTTTCAAGGAATAGGAGAATTACTAGAAATCAAGTTGCAAATTAATCAACTAGCCATCCAAAAGCATGCAGCTACCTGGAGCAGCTTGGCCAGTTTGCATTCCTCATCAATTGTAGAAAAGGTATTATGTAGACCATGACAAGAAAATGTTATTTGACCCTATTCTAGGAAAAGAGCCCTTTTAATGAATAGTTGATTCCCTACAGGTCACAACTCCTCTACTCTTTCATGCAAGATGCACACAAACTTTTTCAAGTTGCTGCTATGCTTATCCTTGAGCAAACTGGCCCTAACATCCCTCATGGGAAATACCTATTAGTGTTTAAAACTAGTAGTAATATTTTACAGACTGGGGTCAATAATTAACTCTAGCAGTGGACATCAAACTATAGTGGGCTTAAGATTCTACTAAGGAATCTTGTTACAGCAACTGAATCAGAATCATTTAGTGGGGTCTAGGAGTCTGAATTCTGGTCATACATGTTGAATGATTTGGATACAAGTAATCTCTTGGTCAGACCATTAGTAGTCCTGGCTCACAGAGGTGGCTTCTCCATGGGAAGTTTATGGAAGAGACTACTAACTTAAATGTGTCTTCCCCCTTAGGTTTACCATGTTATCTAATAGAAAGCCATTTTTTTTTGAGGTATTGGGGGAGCACTATCTATTAAAATATGAGTATATTATCTTAAAAAATAAGCATATATAATGCATCAAGGACTATTAATATACTGAGCATAGAAAAGTTTACTAGACTTCAACCAGGAGAATTCTGAGAGACTGAAACAGGGAAGTAATGAGTCGCTGCAACAGGGCTCAAGTGCACCAGGGAACAGGAGGAGGTCACCCAAGAGTAGGAAGAGCAAGATTTCTACATTTGAGGAAAAATAACACATCAGCCACGTCTACGCATGACCTTGGGGTTTATAAAATGTTTTCATATGCACATTTAATTGTATGCATATATAACAACCCTTGTAAAGAAGTTAATAGTATCAGAAGAACCTTGGCAAAATATGTCCAAAATTAAATTTTTTAGGTTTAAGTCTGCTTCACTACTTTCTCCCTTTGTGAGTTCAGACAGAAAATTAATCTCTCTGTGTCTCAACACCCTCTTCTGTGTAGAGGCTCCATCAAAGCTCAATAAGATGAACACAGATTTAGTCATCACAGTGTCTGACACATAGCAAGAGATCAAATGTTAACTCTTCTTATTTTTCATTTGAAATGGAAACTAAGACTCAGAAAATGAAATAGGTCAAAATAGCTTGCCAAGCAGTCTCCCAAGTCCTTACTGCTATGCACATAGATAATATATGCATATATATATATTATAATTGAAAGAAGAAAAAGCTGTGGCAATGTTATCTGTTGATGCCAAATCAGAATNCCCCACCGCCACCCCAGCCAGCTCTTACACCAATTCCGACGGTCCCTAACGCACTGGCTACCTTTCTCGAGGGGAATAAGCTTTAATAGAAATAAATCACCTCCAGCCACTCCTGCAAGAGCAGAATGCTCCAAAGTAATAACTTCCTTAAAGCATTTGATCTAAGTGTTAAACAGCAATGGTTAATAAAGCACAACGTGAGATTTTTCCTTCTCTCACTCTCCTAAGTACTGAACTCCAAATTACCCAGTTAGCCCTTGGAGCATGTACTCTATATTATGTATGGAGGAGAAATATTGACAGTGAGTGCACTTAACAAAGCCCACTCGGTGCTCTGAGGTTCAAGCCAGAGAGTATCCATGATCAGTGCACTCATGGAGCTGTGAAAAAGCCAATGTGTACAAGACTTTGGTCTCCGGATGAGCCCCACAGCATGCTTATTAAGTAACAAAACCACTGGACTAATGTGTATCAAGTAGCTAGGTGCAAAGGGAACCTGATCTGGAAAGGATTTTAACCTCTGGTTGCAGCTTCCCTTTCCTTTCTGTCCTGTGGCTTTTTAGTTAAAAGCTTTGATATAGAAGTAAAAGTGCTGTGAGTCATCTTTTTTTTTTTTTCAGTGAAGTAGAGAGTTTTATTTTTCCTTCAGCTTTGTTTCATATTCACAATTTAGGATTCCCATTAATCTCATGCTATTTGTACCTAAGTCATTATACCCAGGACTGCTGATGGTTAAATGGCTGGGGCAGAGAAGCAATGGTACAAGATTAAACTTTAGGCCTCTGAGCAAAATTCTGCCAAATACTTATTCACCTCAAACTGGAGTCCTCAGGATAAACAGGAAATTTCCTGCCTTAAACCAGGGTACATAGCAAAATTTCATTGTGGCACATATACTGTGACCATTAATCTCATGCTGGTTGAATTTTTCTTTTTCCTATAGCTGTAACTTCAGTTCTTCATATTTCCAGCAAAAGTAATTGCAGTCTCTAGTACAGACATAGTCCTGCTCACTCCCGTATTTCCCTGGTTAATGTTACCACTCTCCTGGCCTCTGAGTTCAAATCACCATGAGAAGTGTTCCCTTGCCAGTCATCTAACCGCATGGTGGTGATGAGGTCAAAGATGGCTGCAGGCCTGGTTTGAAAGACTAGTGATGCCATAACTTTGAGAGCCAGGCAGGACAGGATTTGCGGCCCCAGACACCAATTCCCACTGACAGTACACCCAGGCTACTGTTAGATCAGCTTCTGGCTTGGCAGGCTGTATGATGACATGTTGGCTGTGTTCTGAAAACCTTTCAAATGACAAGCTAGTTTCTGGAATTCATTGTCATTTCAAGTTTGTGTATCTGACAGTATATTCACAATTTCAACTGAGGCAATCCCAACTCAGACTTAAGAAAAAAAATTCTTCGCAATGAAAGTCCAAATATGAATTTAAAGTCAACTACAGTTAGGTCCAACTCCTCAGAAGACTGATAATCAATCTTTCCTTTTCTCCATCTCTCTATCTCCTTCCTTTTCTCCTTCTCTTCTTCCTACCTTCCATTCTTCAGCTTTGTTTTTTTCTCTACTAGCTTTATTCTCAGGCACATTTTCTTTCCCCACAGAGGGCAATTTCTTAGGTACAGCTCTCAGAAGCATCTCCCTCACAGCTTTCATAAATGGCTCAGTGAGGACTCCGAGTCATCAGGCTGGGTCCTGTGACCACTCCTGAACCAATTGCTGTAGTCAGGGTCGGGGTATAGTGTTCTGCTCATTAGCCGGTTGTGAGTTACATACCTTCTCCTGGGCCTCTGGGTGAAGGCAGAGTTATAAGTGAATAGGACATGATGTTTTTCAAAGAAAGGAACAGGCAGAAAAATCAGATTTCACTTTATTGGTCATGGAAGGACAGTTTATAACCATCCAGCATTCTGCCTTTGTATCTCAAAGAGGAACTATGCTTTGTACCTCTTTTCTCTTAAGCAGGCTAGTGTAAACCTCTATTTTCTTCAGTTATGCATTGAACGGTCTGCTTGTTTGCACATTATAGTACATGGAAACTACTAAAGACTTCTGTTTATAGAATCCCCTGGCAAAATGTCTCAACAAATGTCTAATGTTGTTTATGACTGTACTGAGCTCAAAGGCTTTCCAGCTGCACAGGGAAGGCATTCTTGTGCTGTCCTCCAAGCTTCTTGTGGCTTGCAATACTGTGTGTAAGGACTAGCACACTAACGGGTCTACCGTGGCAGTGTTCCACCTGACTGATTATGGGGATAAGGCAGGCTGGGCATAGGTGGTGCTGAACGAAAACCCATCCAGTAGGCTGGGGGAGTTTCTTGGGGGCAACTCAGCTTGTAGTTTTCTAGAGCTTCTAAAACTCTCAGAACTTTTTAAAGTGAATTAGCAGAGTGGATTAATCCTTCCAATTTTACTACAACTGAAATTTAGAAAAAAAAAAAAGGAGTCACATAGTATAGTAAATAGTAGCCAAAATTATTCTGTCATTCCATGAGTTTCTTTTTTCAAAACTTTTTATTTCATATTGGAGTATAGCTGATCAACGATGTTGTGATAGTTTCAGGTAGACAGCAAAGGGACTCAGCCATAGACATACTTGTATCCATTTTCCTCCAAATTCCACTCCCATCCAGGCTGCCACATAACGCTGAGCAGAGTTCCCTGTGCTATGTAGTAGGACTTTGTTGGTTATCAACTTTAAATAGAGCAGTGTGCACATGTCGACCTCAAACTCCCTAACTAATCCTTTCCCTCCATGAGTTTCTGATTGATGATGTCCTATAGAAGATTATAAGGATGCTAACTGAGATTTCCCATAACATCCAGTATAGGACATGATTTCAATCAAATTAATGCACTAGGTCAAGCCATGTTGTGGATGTTGCTTTGGTGTTGATTAAAATGAAAAGGTAAATATATTCTAATATTACATGCCTTCAGCTCGGGGAAATTTTTGACATATTTTCCTGTTTATGAATCTAATTGCTAAGAGATATTCACTTTTAATAGAGATGAATATCCAAATACTTTCAGACAAGTAGGGCCATGCATATCCATGCTCCGTATCAAGAACTCTCAAAATGTAATGTAATAGTCTAACTTCTTTGCAATTCCAAAGCTCAAGCTTTATTCAGTGTTATTCCTTCCATTCTACACCAATGTAGAAGACTGATGAAGAAGGGAACTAAAGAAATACAGTCTAGAACTATGGGTGATATAGTCGATTTTTCCTGTTCCAACATCTCTTGACACATTCTTTTTCCCCTTTGAATTCTTTCTCTCCTTTGAATACTAGTTCCTCCTCAAAATCATCCTGTAAAGTTTGCACTGGAGCAGAATCCAGATCATGCAAGCACTGTGCACTGACCACACGGATGCTACTGCATTTACCTCTATGGATACCGATAGAAACCATCAAATTCATGGATAAATGCAGTGAAATATGAAGGGCATGACTCTATTACCTTCATCAAATGTGCAAAAAAAAAAAAAAATGCATACAAGTTAGCATGTATCTTTCTCTTCAGACCAGTAAGAAACACAAAAGTCATTCTTGCTATATTTATGGATGCAACTAAAATCAGCTGCCTGAATGGGAGCCACAGTTGCTAATTTGCCATGTTTTCAGCATTTATAATTCATCTAGATACAACTACTAATTAGCTACTGTTGGTAAACAGATTTCTGCACAAGTCAATGCCTTGATAATCTGGTTCCTCTTATTTTCTGACGTATCGGGGGGAAAAAATGGTTTCTGTTCCAAGAAGCTGAATGTTCCTCAATTAAAGTAAGTATTTAGAAAAGCCAGTTTAACACCAAATGCAGCCATCCTGTTTGAGAACTGGCATATTTGGGTAAACGGAAATATTTTACACATGCTAGATGTTGTTGACTGAAATCTCAATGGAAAGAAAACACTGGTGCTTGACTGGAGAAAATACTTCACTTATAAAGTATTTCATTGAAGTTTTACTTTGTGGCATTTGATTTATCTATTACTCAACTGTCTAATTCTCTTTTTCTCTTCCTTCCTTAAAAAGTCTTAATTAGATTCAGAGCATCACAGTACTTAGTTAAAAAAAAACTCTTTTCAGCATTAAGAGACAGTCATAGCACCTCTTTCCATCTCAATGAGGTGGAAGTGGGTATCTGCTAGTGGTTCCTGGGAAAGATTTTTGGTTTCTTTCTTTTTTTTTTTTTAACTGATGAAAGTAAACATTTGTGACTGGCTCTTCATCCCCTATACCTCCTTCCCCACCCTGCTTTTCTTTCTGCCTTGAATAAAACTCAACTCAGTATCTGAGGTTGAGGCCAACATCCTATATCATAAAGGGAAGCCCAAAATATTATATACATGTTAACACTGGCAACAATGAAATATTGAACTAAGAGCTACAGCCTCGTACCTCTAGCCTTCTAAAAAAGAAAAGAAAAAGGAACTCTTGTTTTAAAAAAAATCACCAAAAAATGGGATTTTTGTTACCTGCAATTGAATCCATGAAGTTGACATGTGAACTTCACTTTCTCTTTAACTGGTCAAGAGCACCACTCAAGTCTAATCACTAAGCAGAAAGGTTCAGCATTATCTAAGATAGTCACAAACACATCCTCCAAATTCCATTAATTTAAACCCATTACAATTACAGGAACATGTGAATTATAGTTTTCATGGAGTTTTCTGATATGCATTACACACTTATAAGTTGTTGCCTTAATATCTGTAAGTTGTAATTAAACTCTCTTTCCAAATAAAGGAAACTGTGGGTCTAAGAGCACAAGTAATGTTTTAAAGGACATAAGACCTAATGAATGGTTAAGTCATGACTAAAGCTCAAGGTTTCTGATTCCAGGTCTGGTGTTTCTCTGTAATACACTGAACCTAGGTCAGAGAGGAAGGACAGAGATAATGCAGTCCTGATTTCAATACCTGCTGCTGCTGCTGCTGCTAAGTTGTGTCAGTCGTGTCTGACTCTGTGTGACCCCACAGACGGCAGCCCACCAGGCTCCTCTGTCCCTGGGATTCTCCAGGCAAGAACACTGGAGTGGGTTGCCATTTCCTTCTCCAGATTTCAAAACCAGCAGTGGAAAATTCTATCTATTCCAAACCTGGAGGTAATGCAAGTTGCATGTAGGATAGACTGAAATAAGAGGTGCTGGAATCTAGGTCGGGGTGCAAGTGTATGGGTGCAGGTGATGGTGAACACGCTTCTTATGTCAGGAGCCCTGTGGTATCACTGTGGGTCCTGCTGGTTTCATGCTGCTCCCAGGACTGTGATCTCTTCCATGTGTGAATCCCGCTCACTGGGGCAGTATAGAAAGCACTAATGATTTTCCATCTTGTTTATAATATGAGCTGAAAAAATATGCTCCATATTTCTCAGTTTCTTTTCTTTTGGGTCATTATTTGTTATTTGGAAGTTAACTATCTTCTTGAACTATGGGAAGCAATTGAGAGAACTACTTTATACAAATGTATAAATAAACTGAGATACAGCAAGCTATGTTAGAATGTTTAGCATTGGTGACCAAAATCATCAGCAGATACTAGAAAGCATTTATTGTGAGCAGCAGTCAGGTGCTGTAAGCTTGGTCCTCCTGTCATGTCCAGATGTTTTAAGATCATGATTCTTGATTTATAATGCTTGGGCTTTATGCCAGAAACAAGTGAGGTTCTAAGGATATTTTCAGTGCGTTGTGTCAACTCAGTGGCTCTTCCGAAGACAGATCATTAGAGGTCACATTATCAAAACAGGAGGGAAGAGGAGAGGACATGACGTTTAAAAAAATGACACAAACAAAAGACATAACAAAAACTGTTTAGAACCAACTACATCCAAGAGAGTGGAGTATTCAACTTCCAGTGGACCTTGGGCCTCATCAGTTAAGTTCAGCTCAGTTGCTCAGTCATGTCTGACTCTTTGTGACCCCATGGACTGCAGCATGCCAGGCTTCCCTGTTCAAAACCAGATCCTGGAGCTTGCTCAAACTCATGTCCATCAAGTCAGTGAGTTTTGCCAAGAGAACGCACTGGTCATAGCAAACACCCACTTCCAACAACACAAGAGAAGACTCTACACATGGACATCACCAGATGATCCATACCAAAATCAGATTGACTATATTCTTTGCAGACAATGATGAAGAAGCTCTATACAATCAGCAGAAACAAGACAGGGAACTGACTGTGGCTCAGATCATGAGCTCCTTATAGCCAAATTCAGACTTAAATTGAAGAAAGTAGGGAAAACCACTAAACTATTCAAGTATGACCTAAATCAAATCCCTTATATAGTAGAAGTGACAAATAGATTCAAGGGATCAGATTTGATAGACAAAGTGCCTGAAGAACTATGGATGGAGGTTCATGACATTGTACAAGAGACAGTGATCAAGACCATCCAAAAGAAAAGAAATGCAAAAAGGCAAAATGGCTCTTTGAGGAGCCCTTAAAAATAGCTGAGAAAAGAAGAGAAGTGAAAGGAAAGGAGCAAAGGGGAGATATACCCATTTGAATGCAGAGTTACAAAGAATAGCAAGGAGAGATAAGAAAGCC
Source organism: Redunca redunca (assembly GCA_006410935.1). Classification (NCBI taxonomy): domain Eukaryota; kingdom Metazoa; phylum Chordata; class Mammalia; order Artiodactyla; family Bovidae; genus Redunca; species Redunca redunca. Next base: position 155,451 of record SJYQ01000326.1, on the reverse strand, counting down.
TTCCTAGTGATCAATGGAAAGAAATAAAGAAAATAATAGAATGGGAAAGACTAGAGACCTCTTCAAGAAAATTAAAGATATCTTGGGAACATTTCATACAAAGATTGGTACTATAAAGGACAGGAATGGTATGGACCTAACAGAAGCAGAAGATATTAAGAAGAGGTGGCAAGAATACACAGAAGTACTATACAAAGAAGATCTTCATGACCCAGATAACCATGATGGTGTGATCACTCACCAAGCATCAGACTTCCTAAATTGTGAAGTCAAGTGGGCCTTAGGAAGCATCACTACAAACAAAGCTAGTGGAGGTAATGGAATTCCAGTTGAGCTCTTTCAAATCCTAAAAGATGATGCTGTGAAAGTGCTACACTCAATATGCCAGCTGCTGCTGCTGCTGCTGCTGCTAAGTTGCTTCAGTCGTGTCCGACTCTGTGTGACCCCATAGATGGCAGCCTACCAGGCTCCCCTATCCTTGGGATTCTCCAGGCAAGAACACTGGAGTGGGTTGCCATTTCCTTCTCCAATGCATGGAAGTGAAAAGTGCAAGTGAAGTTGCTCAGTTGTGCCCGACTCTTCGCGATCCTATGGACTGCAGCCTACCAGGCTCCTCCATCCATGGGATTTTCCAGATAAGAGTACTGAAGTGGGGTGCCATTGCCTTCTCCGCAATATGCCAGCAGATTTGGAAAACTCAGCAGTGGCCACAGTACTGGAATAAGTCAGTTTTCATTCCAATTCCAAAGAAAGGCAATCTCAAAGAATGCACAATTGCATTCATCTCACATGCTTGCAAAGTAATGCTCAAAATTATCCAAGCCAGGCTTCAACAGTACGTGAACCAAGAACTTCCAGATATTCAACTGGATTTAGAAAAGGCTGAGGAACTAGAGATCAAATTGCCAACATACATTGGATCATTGAAAAAGCAAGAGAGTTCCAGAAAAACATCTACTTCTCCTTTATTGATTATGCCAAATCCTTTTACTGTGTGGATCACAAGAAACTAGGGAAAATTCTTGAGCCTCATAAGCTCATTGTAATTTATTAGCATATATTAAATGACCCACCAGTCCATGACTGTTCTCAGACCAACCATAAAAGGCCAAAAAGTGGGCACTAACCCAGTACCTGGAAATCCCTGCCTTTTGCTTTCTCCCCTAAATAGTTGGAATAATCCTCCTGTTCACTGACCTGTGAAATTACCCAGCCTATAAAAACTAACCACTCCAACTTTCAGGGCTCTCTCAGCTTTTGAAATGGCCCACACACTGTGGAGTGTTTCTGTCTAAATAAATAATTCACTTCCTACCTATAACTTTGTCACTAAATTCTTTCAGTGACATCAAGAACCTCAGATCCACCAGGAATACTATTAAGGCCATCTGTGTCTCTCTCTCTTTTTAAAATTGTGGTCTAATCATTCACAGGCCAGCATTGTGGTTCTCAGCTGCATATAATTTGGCAAATACCCTTCCCCTGTAAACTGGTACTACCATGCCAGAAACACAGTACCATTAGCTATTTCAATCACAAACGCTTCTCTGGAGAAGGACAACATCTATACTCTTCTCATCTTCCATCACCTTCCTCACAGTGCCTTGCACACAGTAGGCCCCAAGAAAAGGAGAAAGCCTAAACAAGAGGAAAGGGATATAAAAAGGTGGAAACCAAAGATCAACTTCAGATTTCAATTGTTTTACAGTTTTGCCTTCTGTTAACTTGGCCTGGGAGAAAACACACAGGCAGCTCACTGAGCCATTCCAGTCCCGCGTTTTGCCTGAGGCACAGCAAGATAATGGTTCTTTCCTTTGTAAGTCAGTGACCTTTGTGTGTCTGGCACTGACCTGAAGGCATAACAAGGATGTCAGGGATGGTGTCTCTCTTGTAGAATCACATCCCTCGAATAAAAGAAAGAATGCCTTAAGGTATTAGGGTGATGAGAGTGAAGACAACAAAGCTGCAACACACAGGAAAACATCCCTGCTGCAAACATTTCCCTATCAGACTATTTATCACCACTTCTGGTCCACTTGGCCCTATTCCTATACTAAGAGAGAAAGCAGTTGGTTGGAGGAGGAGTGTTTGAGAGCATTAGCCAAATCCCAGTTTGAATGCTTAACAACTGACAGTGTTTACTAAAAGTACTTCATTCACTACACAAAAGCACATTAACTAGACATCTCTGTTGGTGATGTCACCCCTAATCCCCATGACATTTGAAGTGGGCATCAGATCCTTCTTCCATTTCATGTGAAGCATTTATGTAGCTGTATATCTGTTAAAGAGGGGCCATGTTGTTTCCTAGAACTGGCTGCATGTCAGCGATGTCTAAAATCATACATAGTAGATCATCTTTATCACTTAATGAACAGTGTGTGAATCTAGCTTGGAACACAATTTGGCTCGGAATCTTTAACATGATTTCTCCAACATAATGAATGATATGGCATTAATAGCATTGTAACTAATACACAAAAATGGATTCTATTTATTCCGCTCATTACCCATCCATGAAACATTAACTTTTGGATTATCTTTAAAAAAGTTAACCCTTAATTGGCTATATTCCAATATAAAATGAAAAGTTAAAGAAAAAAAAGTTAACCCTAGACTGAATCCTCTTACCACTTTGTTGGCCTCTAGGTCAGAATTTCTGCCTCCCCTTGTCTCTTCTGAAAAAACACCAGCTCTTTAGCTTTGACTCCTGAAAGCTGAATGAATGTGAGCAAGATTCATTGTAAACATCCAATGGCATCATGCATGTGAAGATGTCCTATAAGATATAAGCATTAGGCAAATGTGAGTGATTATTACTAGCACTGATAACTTCTGTAATTGCACGGAGTGGTCCTCAGGCAACACGCATTGTCCTGCTGTTGCTCAGTTGCTAAGCTGTGTCTGAATCTTTGTGACCCCACGGACCGCAGCACGCCAGCCTTCGCTGTCCTTCACTAACTCCCAGAGTTCGTTCAAATTCATGTCTGTTGAGTCAGTGACAATGGACTCATTGTCCTGAGAGCTTTGCATATATTGTCTCACTTAATTCTCACAATAATCGTGTCAGGTGAATACTACCATTCCTGTAGTTATACAGAAGAGGGAAACAGAACCTAGGGAGGCTAAGTAACTTGGCTAGCAGGATACAACTACCAAATGTTGAAGAGGTAATGAAACCAAGACCCCCTAACATTGAGTTCCCATGATGAGCTTAGGATGAAACTTTCTGTCCAAAACTTTATTCCCCTTCTTGTATACTCCCAACCCCTATTCCCCTAAGGGTTGAGGATTATCAAAGAAAGAGGGGATGGAAACCAAGCAGGACCATGTGGTACCCTCGCAGGTCCAAAAGTCATTCTGTGTCATTTCTTTTTTATAGGAAAAAGCTACAGCTTCCTAGGGCTTCTGTTGAGATTCAAGCAGTTGCTAGTTAGGGAATGCAGAATCAGAGGAAAAGCAGTCCAGAAACAGTAGTTCAGTGATAAAACAGTCCTCGTTCTCCCTCAAGGGATACACAGGGCAATCTGACACAAGTCTGAATTGTTCTGCAGGAACTGAGACCCCCTTCCAGGTGGAGGGTGGTGACTACACGCACAAGCACAGAGACTCTAGACTGGTTGAAACCGGAAGGCTGATGATTGAGATTCCTGGAGTACCACCTTGCCACCTCACCCCCAACCAATCAGAAGAAAGTCATGACCCCTGCAACCCTCAAATGTAGCCTTTAAAACCCTTATGCCTTGGCTAGTCAGTAAGACAACCTTGCTTGGTTCTAAACTCTAATGTTTAGATTTGCTTGGTTTCAGAGTGCATTGGCCATGCAAGCTTGGGATCAGCAACAGTAAAACCTGATGTAAAACCAAAGTAATACTGTTAAAAAACAAATATAAATAAAATTGTGAGTAGTTGCTGTTGGGGTTATCATTATCATTGTTTCCCTCTAAAAGTACATTGAATGAAATTTTCTTAAATTCCTTTTACTCTGAGAAAGCTTCAGGAAAAATTCATTTTGGGACTTCCCTGGTGGTCCAGTGGCTAAGACACTGTGTTCCCAGTGCAGGGGGCCGAGATTCAGTTCCTGGTCGGAGAACGCAATCCTGCAGGCCACAGCTAAACGGTCCTCTACACCACGACAAAGATCAAAGATCCTACGTGCCACAGCTAAGACCCACTGCAGCCAATTAAATATTTTAAAAAAGAACAAAAAAGATTGTTTGAATAAAAAAAGGTAAGTTCATTCTGTGCTGATTAAGAAATGGAGAGTAAATCTGTTTCCTGGTCTCTTAGTAAAACTGGAGTCTACCAGCTATTAGCACACACTTCTTGGGGTAAGGGCATGGTAGGTTGTTGGACCCTGACCTACTCCAAGGCCATCTGGAGCTGGAAATGGTGATACAACATCTTCAACCACAGCCCACCCCTCCCCTAAATGATCTCACAATTCCCCATTTATTTGCTCTAGACCTTTTAGCTAAAGGGCTTGAGCAAAAGTTCAGTTTGCGCTAAGGCTAAATGACACAACTATTCTCTAGGATCAGTAACTCAGCTTGCTTCATCCCTGCATACAATTACTTCCCCTCTTCCAATGTATCTTCCTGTCACATATGCAAAATAAGCATGAAATTGCCAATGGTGGAAGAAGTACTCATCTCAGCCTATCATTCCAACACACGCTGGCTCTGCAAATTTTCTGACATAGCTCATACCTCTCTCTCACTGCTGCCTTTGTACCCTAGTCTTTCTTCTTCTCTTCACACGAACCAATCTCTTCAGGACTTTTGTATCTATACTCTGCAGGGGTAGTGCGTGCATTTCTGCATCTGCAACTCATGAATTGTTATAATTCAAAGAAGCCCCCAGACCAGCACACACATTTGTGTGTACAATTGCCTTGGCTTGGGCATTTTCCTGTTATTATCCAAAACTCAATTCAAATGGTATTTTATCTGAGAGGCCTTCCTTGAATGCATGATCTAACTATTCCCCACTGTCTCACATGAACCTCTTCAGGAGCTTCATTCACTGTCTCACACTTCCCCTTGGTTTTGCTGTTGTCCTCAAAACATTTATTACTACCTGAAGCTACACTGTTCATTGTCTGTTCACCGCTGTATTATTTGTCTTTTCCTTTGGGATTTACACTTCTTGAGAGTAGTGTTTCATTGACCACTGTATCCCCTACGTCTAAAGCAATGCTTCGTAATTTAAGCACTCAATATATATTTGTCAAATGAAGTAACAAACCGGTTGACACAACTACTTCAACTTCTAGCACCGAAAGATCAATAACTTGCCTGAATTACTGCAGCATGAGGTTGACCATATGCAATGTTACGTTACGTGGAAGAGAGTAAGTGGGAAATTGTATTAGGTGTTTTTGCCTCTCTAGCTGTTTTTGCCAACATCCAGAGCCCGAGCTTTAGCATTCAGTTATAGCAGTGTGCTGCATTAAAAGGAGATTGCCTTTGAGCACCAACAATGTCTCATAATTGCTCCTTTAATAAACCTCCATGTAAAAATTGGGGTCCACAAAATAAAAAGTGAATTCACAACATAATGTACAGGGAAAAAATATTTAAGGATGACAATGTTAAAGCCCTGTTAAAATAACTACTCTTAACAACTTTGGAAATAAAATCTTGAAGTTCCTAAAATACTACAGCATTCTTGTATTTAGTAACTGCTAATTAAGGAAGAAACACCAGACCTTAGAGTGTGTATGTTCTCAGTCATGCCTGACTCTTTGCAACCCCAAGGACTGTAGCCCAACACGCTCCTTTGTCCATGGAATTTTCCAGGCAAGAATACTGGAGTAGGTTGCCATTTGCTTCTCCGATTCAAAGATTCATCTTTTAGTCTGAAGGAGGCAAGGCAGATACAGAGAAAAATATATAAAGGCTCGAACAACACTTCAAGGGTTTGAGAAAAAAAAAAAGTGTGTGGCAGCTGAATCAAGCTGAAGAAAAGGAGAAAAAAGAAAGCGATGTCAAAGAGGGCACAGAGAAAAACCAACACTATTAATAAGTTAAGAACAAAATGAAGAATCAAAAATTTTGAGTTAATAATGCTTAAGGCCTCTAGGGAATATATATAAAAAAGTGAAGTTTGTTAATACCGTGTATTAATTGATATTGGTGATGACTCCCTTTCTATACTGTGTTCCCACTGTTTCTTTGGTATCTAGAATAATAAGGAAGAATATAATCTTCATGAAAAAAAGCATGCTACTAGAAGGAAATGGATTCTGTGTGGGAATGTCTCAAGTTCTTCTGAACTCTATGATGATAGAGCATTTGAAAACATCTAATTTGAAAAATCCAAAAACAAAAATGATATACTCCATAATTTCATCATATTTCTCAAAGAGTAGTCACATTAAAATCATGAACAGGGGAGTTAAAACATAAAAACATGCTTCTGCACACACGCACACACTCATATGGCATAGAGTCATAAGCACATATGAAATCTCTAATAGATGCTATAGGGTATTCCGTCAGTGGTAACATGAGATGGATGCATAATAATAAAAATACTTCTGTTTTCTTTTAATTACTATTTTATTTTATGACTTTAAAAGGATTTTTCAAAGCAAAACTGCTGTCAAATAGGTGAACTGTTTCTTTTCTGAAGAGAAGTTTCTTGGGCCTATGAGTAATGTTAGAGCCAGGCATTGGTTCTTTCTGTAGAAGGATGCCCTTCATCTACCTCTCAAAGTCCTCAGAGAGTAAATTAAATGATGTCCTTAAAGTTCTCTTGGCTGGTGGTATTACAAATGTGAGGCAATGTGTAATTGGGCCAGTCGAGACTGTTAATATGCAACAGCTATAGAAGAAGTACAGTTCCTATTACATGGCTGCCCTTTGGAGACAAAGAGAGCCATCTGGCTGCTTACCTTGAGTGAAACATTGGATCCAGAACTGAAAGAGAAAAGGGTCCCTGGAGGAAGGAATGACCTGGGAACCCACCCAAGCCTGTGAGACGTTTGTACACTCACCCACACGTGCTGTTCTAGGGGATCCTTTGGATTATAACGATGCAAGGAAAGCAGGTGTGTAAGTGCTCACACTACCACCAGGACACGGCACTACAACGCAAGAGGGACTCAACACATAGAGCCGCAAAAGGCGGCTGATCTGATGTGAAAAGAGCAATTTTAAAGGGATTTACTTACAAAGAGATCTTTAAGGTAATGAAAAACCAAAACCCATACCAAAATCCCCCTGCCTACCTTGCCATAGCCAAGAATTTAGGGGCTCATTCCTTAGAGATTTAGCCCTGCTCTTCTTCTTAAAACAATTTTTAAAAATTAATTTCAAACTTAAAAAAGTTTATAAAATATAGAGAACTTTGGTATACCCTTTCCTAGTTTTAATGATTTGTATTACTTTGCCACCATCTTCTCTCTCATTAATAACTAACTTAATGTTGGCATATATATTATATATGCATACTGTGGATACATCTGTATCTCAAACTCACAAAATTTAACAATGCAATGCTTATCTAATCGATAGCCTATATATTCCAGTTTTATTAAATCACCCAGTTATGGCCTTTTAGCTTTTCTTTTATTTCTCTTTAGTATAAGATCCAACAGTTCATGGTTATTTATTGCATTTAGTTGGCACATCTGCTCTTTCCTTTTATTTCCATTTAAGTAATATATGCCCAGTTAGCATACTCCATAAGTGATGTGTCCTTCTTAGGGTGTCATATCTGAAGTCACCGTGTCCATCTGCCATTCATTAGTGATGTTAATTTTGATCACTAAGTCAAAGTTTTGACCATTTTTTCCACTGTACAGTAACTATTTTCCCCTTTGAGACTAATAAGCATTCTGTGAGGAAACAGTTGGAGATTATGCAAATATTCTGTTTTTCAAACTTTTCCTCTAGATTTAGTATCCATTGATAATTATTGTCTAAAAGAATTTGTTCTCTCATAGTTGCAAATAATGTTTTCCCAAATTCACTATTTTCTCCACAGTGACCAGTTTGGCATCAATTAGGAAGAACCATCCTTTCTTCTCCATTTATTTAATTGTTTGTTTACCTATTATTTATAATTATGCGTTCATGGATTCCCATTTTATTCACTGTGTTATGTTACATTATGCTTCTTAATTTTGGATGCTGAAATTATTCCAGATGCATACAATGGGAGCCCCTTCAAGCTGGCTCCTATTTTCTTTAAAAATGCTTCCTTTCTCTGTCTCTTTTTTTAAAAAAGCACTTCTTCAACAATGTTTCAGGCTTATCTTATACCATCCCTGCCCTAGACCTGGACTTATCCATGTATTCAATTAGCCCTAGTATTTTTAGTAGGGAATGACATTCAGAAACCAATGTCTAGATTTTAAGCATGCTCATTATTCCCACAGAGAAGGCAATGGCAACCCACTCCAGTACTCTTGCTTGGAAAATCCCATGGACAGAGGAGCCTGGTAGGCTGCAGTCCGTGGGGCCTCAAAGAGTCAGACACTACTGAGCAACTTCATTTTCACTTTTCACTTTCATGAATTGAAGAAGCAAACGGCAACCCACTCCACTGTTCTTGCCTGGAGAATCCCAGGGACAGCAGAGCCTGGTGGGCTGCCGTCTATGGGGTCGCACAGAGTCGGACACGACTGAAGCGACTTAGCAGCAGCAGCAGCATTATTCCCAAAGTGTCATTGCTTCTTGTGCTTTCAATGGAAATTATATGTCTGTACTGATATTTCCAATTCCAGTCTAACCCAGAAAGTTTCTTCTTCCCTCCCCTCATTCCATATTCCCTTTTATCACCAATATCACATTTACTGATTTGTTCAGTCCTGCAATGCACACAAATTACTGTTAGAGTTGTTAAACCCAAGAGTTTAAGAAATCATTTGCAGTTTTCCCCTCCAGATTGAGGAAAAACACGGTACACTTCAAAAGATAGGTGTAGATACTTAAAACGTAAATTGAATGTAAATTATATCTTGGTAAGTGTATGCTGCTGCTGCTAAGTCATGTCAGTCATGTCCAACTCTGTGCGACCCCATGCGACCCCTTAGATGGCAGCCCACCAGGCTCCTGTCCCTGGGATTCTCCAGGCAAGAACACTGGAGTGGGTTTCCATTTCCTTCTCCAGGGCATAAAAGTGAAAAGTGAAAGTGAAGTCACTCAGTCATGTCCGACTCTTTGTGACCCCCATGGACTGTAGCCTCCCAGGCTCCTCTGTCCCTGGGATTTCCCAGGCAAGAGCACTGGAGTGGGTTGCCATTGCCTTCTCCAACGGTAAGTGTATAATTATATTAAAATATTTGCATTAGTTCTTTGTTTTTTTTCCTTTAAGTGTGACTGTGCTCTTCTTGAGATTATTTGTTTCTGGTTGGAGCTAGTTATCGGTTTTCTTCTTCCTTTCTTTCATGATTTTTTACTTTTGAATACTTAGAACATTAACAAACTTCCAAAAGCCCAAACTGTACAAAAAACTGGACTCAGAGAAGTGTTACCTACTCTACCATTCTAACTTGCTGTCCTGCCTTTGTTGCAGAAACTAGTAATTGAGAAACAAAGCACCACACTCAGAGAGTTGGAGAACTCAGGTTTATTATGCCAGCGGGCCCAGAGGAGTAACACTCTAGGCTCTGAGTCCTGAACAAAGGGGTTACAAGGTTTTTACAGACAGACTATAGTGGACAACACTAGTTGCTAATAGGCTGGTTTAAATTAAGGGGTTTTGCAAGTACAGGAACAGCAGTCAAGATGGAGAGGGGGATGCCTGACCTTTAGATGGACAGGCATGATTAAGCAGGTTTGCAGGGGCTGGGCAGTTGCAAAGAGCAGGATAAGGGTGAGTGAGATAAGCTTCAGTTCCTAGTATTGTAAGTCCCCACTTTCTGAGACTACGTGACATATGTGATCAAGACTTTGCAAGGAGCAAACTGAGTTACAGAGGCAGAGGAGCAGGAGGATATATAATATTTTAACTTTTCCTCTTCACCATTGCCTTGTAGATGTAAGTTATTTGGGTTAAGTCTACTGTATTTCTTTTGTAAAAGTAAGTGGATACACATATATTTTCCTTTTATACTTTTCTCCTTAAACAAAATTTAGTATGTGATATATATACTTGTATAGTAACCTACTTGTAAGTAAGATAAAAGTTAAGAAAGAAGATTAAAGATATCCTATTATGTAACTATTTTTACAAATACCCATTAGATGCATAAAAACATAAGATGAAGAGAGTTTTTCTTGACCTCCTCTTTAATTCTGGAGTCTTTTATCCAGTTGTTCAACTCTAGTATATTTGTAGATTATTTTATTAATAATTAGATAAGTAGACTATGTGTTACTTTTTAGTAACTCTTCAACTATGGTTCAAAACCTTCCCAGTTTCATTAATGCAATGGTCTTCTCTAATTTCCCCCACCATCTTTTTTTTTTTTCTCCAACCTTCAGCAACAACAAAAAAATGCAATCCTGGGTTGTTCTTTTTGAGCTAAGTTCTATATAGAATTTTTCTCTCTACTCTTTAGTCCTTTCTCTTTAATAACAGATTTCTCCTGATTTATTAGGCTCCTGCCCTCACTTGGAAGAGGTCATGGTATGCCTTCAGGTCTAAAATCAATAATGACCACTATTTCTCTATACATTTTGGATGTTTCAAGATACTTTACTGTAACAGCAGCTATAAAGTACATTGCCTATTAGGTGAACATTTTGCATAGTGAGATAAAAAAATTCTGAACAGAAGCCAGGACATATTACCTTAATATCCAGTTCTTTCCTTGAACTTCCTTAAACAAAATCAGCAATCTGGGCTATGCATGTGTATGTGTAGCATTTGTGCTTAGCTAAAGAGAGATCTAGTCTTTGCCATAGCTCCTAGGAGGCAAGCTCTAAAGCCATGGAATTTCCCAAGTGGTAGATGTGTCTTTATTATTGATAGTGACCTTTCAACCACATCTGATAGTTTATGCTAACAAGGGGACAAATAGAGGGTCCCTAGATAGTTTATTCTAAGAAGGTGACTCATGATGAGGGCTAGCCACTCCAGAATGTGACTGAAGAGTTGGTGCTCAGGGAGTATAGGTGGGAGGCTAGAGACTGAGTTTAACTACATAAGCAATAATTTAATTAATCATGCCTATGTAATGAAACCCTAATAAAAACACCAGAGCTCAAGTGAACTTTCCTCATTGCAGTACTCCATGTATTGCTATGCACTAATGTTGGGAGTGTAACAGGTCCCTGAGGACAATGGAAACTTCACACCTGGAAACCTCCTAGATTTTTCCCTACACATTTCTTCCTCTGGGTGGTCCTAAATTATATTCGTTTACTCTAATAAAACTGCAGTCAAAAGTATAACTCTTTCCAGAGATATGTGAGTTATTCTGCCAGTGATCAGACTTGAGGTTGGCCATGGGAATCGTTGAACTTATAGGCAGCTGCATTGAAATGACAGGGGCCTTTGAACTATGACTGGTTGTCTTCAGGGATGGCAGTATCATCACTGAGGGATGATAACTATTTGCAATGTATTTTTTAAAAGGAGTTAAAATATGACTTTAAACTCCTTTATACCCCTAAAATTCCAATTCTGTGCTACTTTCCATTAAATTCCCATTTTTCCAATTTCATGGTTCATTTTAAACCTGAGGGAAACAACCTATTGAAATACATACATACATTGGCAAATGAGGAAAATAGACAAAATACCCATATAACACAATCTTGCTAATGGAGATAGGGACAAAGAGTTACAGAAAAGAGGCTTTCCTTCCAAATTATGTTTACAGTTTATGAATGATCTAAAATGGTAAAACACATGCCTTTTAAGCATGCAATTCCCCATGTCTGTCTATTAAGTGACATCACTGCTGTTCCTCCAAAATTATGAATCTTTAATTATTCCTATCCTAAAAACAAGGGTCCACTTTCTGTCTAGTTATGACCTGCCTATGTTAAACATTGCCCAGGAACATACTCTGTTCTGCATAATTACCTCACAGTGAAAAGTTAGCAGATAAAACAGAGATCTGCTATTCTGCAAGCAATTCAAAACCTGAAAATTAGATGTCAACATTCACTCAGATCCAGCTCTGTTTGGTGCAGTGCAGTAATTACTAAATGAAAAAAAAAATTAATTCACTGCATTTTTTATTTACTGCCTTGTGCCTTTTTGAAAATAAGCCATCACCCAGGAAAAGAAATAAAGCAAACAATGGGAATATATACTAGATAGTGGGTAGTAGCTATACAAGAAGACCTGCCTTGCTAATTCCAACCCCTGTCCCAGAGAAAGCCTTGCTAAGATGCCTCCAGGTGGGCTCCATCAGGTGGGTCATGTGTCCAATATGACAACTACCTCCAGGAAAAGAGGCTGAGTAAAGGAAGCAGCAGGATGTGGGAAAACATTACTGAATAGTGTAGGAAAGTCTACATAAAATGATTTTTCCTTAACAAGGCTATAACTAAAGCAAGGTTTGTGCAAATTAATGCTAATTTCTAATCTTTTTCAGGTTAATGTCAGTTCTAGGAATGAAGAAGGAAATGACCAGGCAGCACAGAATCAGTACATTTCTGAAGCCCATTCATTCATTTTTCCTTTCACTTATATGCAATATTTATTGAACATTTACTAAGTTCTAGGCATGGTTTTGGAGAAGGCAATGGCAATCCACTCCAGTACTCTTGCCTAGAAAATCTCATGGGTGGAGGAGCCTGGTAAGCTGCAGTCAAGAGTCGGACACGACTGAGCGACTTCACTTTCACTTTTCACTTTCATGCATTGGAGAAAGAAATGGCAACCCACTCCAGTGTTCTTGCCTGGAGAATCCCAGGGACAGGGGAGCCTGGTGGGCTTCCGTCTATGGGGTCGCACAGAGTCGGACTCGACTGAAGCGACTTAGCGGCAGCAGCAGGCGTGGTTTAAGTACTATGGATACATAGTGTTTTGTTAGATAGATATGTTAATATCTGCAGACTATGTAACTAACTTACAGAGTGTTGAATGCATAAGCACCCACAAGTGAAAAGAAACGGGGGGCGGGGGGAGGAAAAGGAAATAAATAGTTGACCCTTGAAATTCACACTGGTATATTAAGGGTAGAGACTTTTAGTTCTATATGGAACCTCAGAGAATGGACAAGAAACTTATCATTTCAGTACCTGAGAGGGTCTCTATCACAAAAGTTTACTTTCATGAGATATCCTAATAATGCACAGGCATAATAAAAAAAAAAATGAGGAATATTTCTCTACAAGCAAAGTATCTTTAAGGTATCCTAGTAGAAATAATACAGAGGGAAAACATAAATAACAATCTTGCTGAACAGTTCTGAAAACAGACATGAAGGCAGAGACAAATTCTGTCTTATTCATTCCTTTATGCCCAGTGCCAAATAAAATGGTCAGAATACATTAGAAGCTCAACAATCTCTTGTGGAACGAATAAACAAATGGGAGATTTAGAAGATGGATAGGACACAGAAAATAGGGAGAAAAAAAAAATCTGTATTTCTTAAAATAAAGTCATCCTGTCTTTTCCCACAGCAGCTGAAGAAGCAACTACATCCCATGAGCCACATTTTATTCAGGAGGAATTATAGGTGCTAATAAATTCGTGACATCTTATCACAGACCTTAGAAGAAAGACGTGAGCCTAGTCACTTACAGAAGTATCTTTATGTAGGTGGACAGGGCTGGTTGAAGACTTTGTTATTTTCCCAGAGCACTTCTTCAAGGGTGATGCTGTGCCTCCCAAGACTCATCAAACCCACCATTTGCCACCCACTTTGTTGATTCAAGTGAGAACAAATGGTTGAGCCAGAGGAACCCTGGAATGTATCTGTAGCCACTTTTACCTTGGACAAGTCATCTCCTATTTCCAGGCTTTGTTTTTGTTATTGTCAAAAGAAGAGGGTTGATGTCAATGGTATTTAGGTTCCCTTCATGAACCTCAATTCTATGACTTTCAAGATTGACTAGAAATTATGGATGCAAGTGGAATTTTCATCTAAATTTAAAGATTATGACTTTGGAAGAGGTTTTTGCATGTAGATATTCAGAGTGAAGATAACGCTGCAGTGTCTCAAATGAAAACATGCCAAATGCTGGCTTTTAATGCCAAAAAATATGGATTTCTAGAAAGTATACAGTACATATCACACAACGGGAAAGAATGCTGGGCAGAAGACATGAAATCTTAAGAGGATGAAAAAGAATGCTCATACAACATCAGATATAATAGAGAGCTACAGAGCTGATGGAGAAAGGAGAAAAAAAATGTGTGTGCATGTGTGTGTGTGTATGGGGGTACTTTTCACTGTGATTCTCCAAAAATAAAAAGTGACAAATCTATGACTTCAGGCACTATAAATCAGTGCACAACATTTGGGGAAGTACAAGTGGCCTTGGATTTTTAATAGATTTAAATATGACCTTGGCTTTTAGGAAATAAGAAATGTGATGGTATAGAAATGCAAAATAAATTTTCTGATCTTGCAACATAGTGGAAAGTATTTTGGTCAAAATGATTAAGATGATTCATTGAAGAAATATTCCACACATATCTCTATTATGGTCTCTGTTACATTGCATTGTAGTGACTGTTCAAATATGTTTCTTCCACTAGATTGTAAGCTTCATGAGGGCTGAAACTTTCTCCTCAGGACTTACTGTAATTGCAAGAACAGAGTAACTCAATTTATTGGAATTAATCCTAAGCCAGTGTTAACTACATATCAACTATTTGAATAAAAACTCAAAGATAGGCAAAATACTGTATGATTCCACTGTCTAAGGTACTTAAAGTAGTCACATAGGACACAAAATAGAATGGAGGTGGCTAGGGGCTGGAGGCTGGAGGAAAGGAAGAGTTGTTCAATGTTACAGTGTTTCATTTTTGCAAGATGAAAAAGTTCTATAGATCTACTGCACAACAATGTGAATATATTTAACACTACGATTGAATTGTACACTTAAAATGGTTAAAGCTATAAATTCTATGTCATGTGTTTTTTTAACATAGCTAAAATAAATAAATAAAAGCACAGACCATAATCTATAACAAAGATACTTTACCAAGATGGCAAAGTATATTAAAGATACAGATAGACAGCTGGTCTTAGAAGCCAGGGAAGAAATTACTTTTCAGAAAGTCTATACAGTTTTTACTGTAAACACTAGGGGAGCAAATGTTTAAAGAATGAGTAGTAATTGGCTAACTAGACTCTCAAGTTCATCCTGGAAGCACAGCTCCAGTGTCTTGCTGCTCAAGGGCTCCTCCATCTGACCCCATCTAAGGAGGCATGGACAATCTCCGTGAATAATGCTCTTCTCACCCTCCACTACATTGGTCTCCATAGCCATGAAGGGCAATGTGTCCATTTATAATTCCCTTGTGACAACTGGACTCCCTTGTGTGAAAGAAGCTGAAACTCAATTAAAGAGGATGTGGCACCTGCAATCTTTCATTAAGTGGTTTAGCAGCAAATACAGCTATAGACATTCCTTTCCCCCTCCCCAAGAAGCTCTTCCTGGGTTTTAATTCTGAATAAGGAGGGATGTAGGGGATTCTTCAGAATTCAGTCCTAAAAAACAACTTCTCAGATGGAAATTTAGAGCATGTCAGTAAGCAACCTCATGCTCTAGCAGGAAGATGAGGAAGAATGGATCTGATCGCATTTCCTATCAATACTGTTAAGGAGAAGGAGGGGCAGGAGAAAGGTGGTAAGTTTGACAGTAATAGTTTTCAGCAGTTCTGACAAGCCAAGAAACTTCATCCGTTCATCACACTTTCCCCTCTCTGCTGATTTTAAATGCAAGCCCCTTACTTCAAGCCTGACTGACTTCTCTCTTGATTCAGAGTAATTGGGATCCTCAGAGTCTTCCCAAAAGGAAACATGTGCTGGTTGTATCATCTCTGGGTATTAACACCAGATAGTGGTTTGGCTTATGTTCAACATCTTTGGATCTCACATTGGGGACTGAGAGTGTTGGGCTGCTGAAACCCAAAAAGCCCCCAAATGGGGGGAAAAGTTACCGTAGCAGCTTCTCCTTTCTTACCCGGATCATCACCCATTTCAATTATATCGTGTAATAGAAACCATGATACAGCTCGAAATCTTAAGCGATAAAACAATCCTGAAATATTTCCAACCTCTCTGAACCATTCTACATGTATGCATGTGTGGAAATACGAAAGCATTAAGCACCTACTGCAATCACATTGATTACCACTCGTCATCGTTACAGATGGGCCTGATGGAGTCTAAGATTTTAATGAGCCCGTATGGATTTGGTGTTCTACCTTTGGGCTGAGAGACAGCAGTAGCTCCTTTCGGTGGAGACTGATTCCAAGTCTGAAATTTTTAAGGTCAGTTGTTTCCCTTTGGTTTGGACTCTTATTTTGTTAGAGGGGCAAAACACAAGAATCAGATCTTTAGGGGAAAGTAGAAGGAAGAAGAGAGTGATTTTCTAGGGAATATGACTTATTAGAGAGTTAGCATGGATAATTCAGAACTTTTTCATCAACAACTTTCAATATCTAGCTGCTTCAGCTCTTCCTTCACTTTGCCTAATAAAATATTAGAAAAAGCATTACTTATAATATCCTCCGGTCTCTAGAGCACATTTTCTTTGAACTTAGCAGAGAGTTTATCTTTTTTCTTCCCTTATCTGATCATGTATTTTAACAGTAATATTCATAAGGACATCATTGTATACACTTGATGGGAGAACATTTTGTAGATGTAAAAAATCATTATTTTTGTGACTGTCCAGTAACTCTTCAGCCAAGATTCCCACCACTGCCAGCTTGGTGTGAATGTACTCTCTCATGACTCCTTCCCCCTGGTTATTTTTTTGGTGAGTAGTTTTGTTGTTATTGTTTAGTCCCTCAGTCATTTCTGACTCTTTTGTGACCCCATGGACTATGGCCTGTCACGCTCCTCTATCCATGAGATTTCTAAGGCAAGAATACTGGAGTTGGTTGCCATTTCCTTTTCCAGGGGATCTTCCCCATTCAGGGATCAAACTCAGGTCTCATGCATTTCAGGCAGATTTTTTTTTTTTAACCTACCAATTATCCATGGGGAAGCAAGTATTTAGTTGAATTGACTAATATTTCCTCATCTCTATAGTGCTACTGTAAGCCTGATTCTTGGAAATGCTTGAGTTGAGGAGGGAATACTTGATAAGCTAAACTCTTAGGCTATAGGTCATATGAGTACCCAGAACTGTCTCTCTCTTCTCAAAAAATGAGTCCACAGATGAGATGATGCTAAATTTCCATTTTTTTTAAGAGGCTGAGCGAATATAACTTTGTGAGCCAGTAATCTCCAACCATTTGCATCTCCCTGGTCCTGGCAGATTGGAATTTGGAAAAGAAGAGCTTTGTATTAAGGGTGCAATTGTCACAGCAATCACTCCATCAAGAGGCTCTTCTTTTTCCCAAGGGGGATATAAAAGGATATGAAACTTCTGAGTGAATGCAGGAGCAGCTGAGACTTGAAAACAGAAAACCTGTTATCAGTCAGTTGTCCTGTAATTTTTGGTCAAAGCTTGCATACCTTTGGATTCTGTTTCCTTCTGACTTTCCCAATCACCATGTGTTCTGATTTTTGCCTCTCCTGTCAAGTCAATTTGTCTCTTTTTAAATGTATTCTCTCACTAAAAAAACTCTTCTTGCCTTATCTTTTCTCCTCCCATTTTCCAAGCACCATTTTAATTAAGGTGGAAATGTATAGAAATATCACATCTCTTACAGAAACTACGGAGAGAGCAGATGCAAAACAAAAGCCCTCAAGACACAAGTGTACTTATCAATAAGCTTTGGAGACTGTCAGGAAAAAATGCCTTAGGAAAACAGTCATAATAGTTTACTTTCTATTTCACCTTTGATTCAAGATAGGAGACAAAGGGTTCCATCTGACAGCAAAATAATATTTTCCTTTCTAACTGATGATCTAACTTTTGAAATAGAGCTTTTAATAAAAGCTCAGCAGAAGGATTTGGGATGAGGGGTAGTGAAAAGATAAGCTTAGCAACAATATTATCATTTTTAACCATGAAAGGCAAGAGTGTGTGTGTGTGTGTGTGCATGTGCACATGTGCTCACAGTGTGTGGCATATGTGTATCTGATTCTGAGGCATAATGAGGGAGATAGATAGAACTGACAGCTGTAAAAATCTCCCAGTAAGTGTTGATTTCCTACCATCAGTATGTTTGTGATCTCTGTTTCTAAACTGATTTCAGAATTCCAGTAGACATATTTCTCCTTGCATTACTCTGAGATCTCTATAGGCATTTTCTTCTTCCCACCATTGCTCACAGACCTCCCCCACTCCAGCTTCTAATTTAGACCCAATCTTTCCTGTCATGCTACACACTCTAGAATTCTGAACCTTTGAATGAACATTTGCTTATCCATTGTCTCATGCATGTTTTCTAAGGCAGGTTTGTCCAAAAAAATGAGCTAGATTATAAAGTACAAGATATTGCAAGGAAAAAAGATAGATCTAGACGAAGCTGCTTAAATAAACAGTGCAGTTTTCACCATTTGCTTAGATCATCACCAGAATTTCAGCTGAAAGACTTTGGGCATCTGTACTCAATAATAGCAACCCTGATGGTGAATTGTATTAAGTACAGTGAATGTACAAATAGGCCAGGAATGTGTCATGGCTTGCTTGGAAGTGCAATATTACTAATTTGCATATTTTGCAAGTTATCACTGAGATTTGATGATTTGTCCAAGTAAAAGTACTTAAAAATATAAAACTTTAATGGGTTCATAGTCCATTGCACTTTCTGACATTGCCTGTTGACATATCCTAGCATATTTTAATGCTTTTTCACACTTGACATGGTACTACTGTACAGTAATTAAGTTCCCATAAATATGTTCAGTAATGATTGTTATTTAAACTGATTAGCCATTGATTTGTTCACATCAATTCAACAACAACTCTGTTTCTCAAATTAAACAAGTCAACGAGATTATGACAGTCTTAACTTACATCATTTAATTTGAAGTAGAAGACTAAGAATAGACCAGGACAATATGCTTGGCATTGATCACTGTAAATTCATTTTTAATAACTGTTGAGTTTTATACAGCATTTGTACTTATGTTTTCTTACAAGGATGAAAAATAGGGATTCATGTGAAAAGTACTCAATTTACAAAATGTCTTTAGGAATCCAGAAATAAATTGTAAAATAAATATGAAGGGCTTATCACACATTTGCTTCATCTCAGAATATTTACCTTGGCTAAATTGATCAGATGAGTTTATGTTGTTTTACATTTACATAACTCTTTCAAAATTTTTAAAAAAATGTGAGTATTCTGCCTGAAAGCATCCCCTAACTGCTTACTTTCACTTTGAATTCTTCTGAAAATGCTCTTCCACCTCAGATTTCTTCATAGCCCAGGGACAATATCCAAACTATATAATCTAGCATTTCAAGACCCAAATTTGATTTTTCCAACTTGTCTCCAACATAAGCTCTCTTTAAGAGGATTTACTCTACACTCTTTCAAACCAAAACTCCGCAGAATCTCCTGTACAACTCTCCTCCAGTCACCGATTCTCTTGCCTTGATCTCCCTGTGAAATACATATTTTATTTTAAACAGCACAAAAGGAGAAGAACAAAATGAATAAAGAAAATATTGACTCTATCCATGTATCTGTCCAGGTCAGAGAATCTTCTTCTCTTCATGATCAGTTGCCTTGTTTCTCTACTTGTTTTTCTGAGTGTACATTGGGAAAACCAACTTATAGAACAGTTTGGCAAAGCTGAAGATTCTCATACATAGAAAGTCTACTCCTGGGTATACAACTTGGGGCAACACTGGTACATGTGCATAAGACTGGTACAATATCATCACCATTGTTGTGTTTCAAGTGGGGCAAATGGTGAGCTTGGTTGATAGGCAGAAACAGAGTTTGGTATTTAGATCCTCCTCTTGATCTAGGGGAGCTATCTTGAAACTGGGAATTTGTCCTCAGTTATCTTTCCAGGCTTTGACTTTACATTGACAACAACCTCATGCCAACCTCTTTTGTTGGTTATTTTTTTTTAATTTTTATTTTAACTTTAGTTTACTTTACAATACTGCATTGGTTTTGCCAAACATTGACATGAATTCACCACGAGTGTACATGCGTTCCCAAACATGAATCCCCTCCCACCTCCCACCCCATACCATCTCTCTGGGTCCTCTCCATGCACCAGCCCCATGCATCCTGCATCCTGCATCGGACATAGACTGGCGATTCGTTTCTTACATGATAGTATACGTGTTTCAATGCCATTCTCCCATCTCATCCCACCCTCTCCCTCTCTCTCTCCCCCAGAGTCCAAAAGTTCATTCTATAGATCGGAGTCTCTNCCAGAGTCCAAAAGTTCACTCTATAGATCTGAGTCTCTTTTGTTGTCTCGCATACAGGGTCATCATCCCCATCTTTCTAAATTCCATATATATGCATTAGTAATCTCTATTATTTAATATTCCTGATTTAAAAAAAAAAAAACTTTTTTGAAACATTTTCCTATTTTGGCTTCTCAGACATTCTATGGCATTGTCCACCTCCACTCCCCAGTCCTGTGGTCACTCTTTCCTCTGCTTTTTATTCATTTTTTAATAATCCTTTTCCGATTTCTATGTTCTTCTTGTTCCCCCAGTAGTCATGCTTTAAGGTTCAAATCTCTACCATCTGTTTTTCACTCTATACTCTGTCTCAGATACCTCATTTAATTATCACATTTCCTGATCATCTCTTTGTAGAAGAAGAAGGTCAGTTTATTCATATATTCCTGACCTTTTCTCAAGTTTTGTGCCTATATTTTCAATGCCCTATTGAACATGATCAATGGGGCATGCTGCCATCCAACAAAATTTAACATGTCTAAATAAACCTTGGGCTTCCCAGTGGCTCAGTGGTAAAGAATCCACCTGCCAATTCAGGAAAGGCAAGAAACGTGGGTTTGATCCCTGGGCTGGGAAGATCTCCTGGAGAAGAAAATGACAACCCACTCCAATATTCTTGCCTGGGAAACTCCATGGATAGAGGAGCCTGGTGGGCTACAGCCCATGGAGGGGAGGTGGGGAGGTCACAAAAAGTTGTCCACAGCTTAGCAACTAAACAACAACAAATAAACCTTATTCTGGTGAATCCTTCCTTCTCTGAAACTGTTAATGTACTATCAGTCTTCCTCCCCTCAAGTATTAAAACCTTGAAGCTATCTTTTTAATTTCCTTCTACTTATCTCCCCTAAACCCCTAATCATCAGTAATCAAGGGGTGCTAATAATTCATTCTAAATTACTTCCCACATCTGGCACTTTTATTACATTCATATCATTATCATAGTACATGTTCTTATTACTTTACATCTGGATTCAGATTACGATGCAGGAATTATTTAGTGAGCACCTGCTAGGTGCCAGATTCTGCTAGCTGCTTTCATATACACTTAATGTTTCTCTAGATTGGCTTTCTTTCAAACTATCCTCAACCTAGTTTTTTGATTAATGTTCATAAAATACTAATTTAGTGATTTCTCTTTTCTGCTGGCAAATACTTCTAGTGGTAACTATATTTCTTCACTCCTTTTCACTACTCCACTGAAGCTACATCTTTGTTCATTTCTTTACATACTGTGACATATTGGAAAGAAAAAAAAATATCTGTTAGACTTCCCATCCTCACATGAATACCACTTTGTAATGTGAATCTGTTCTTCCTCCAATCAAAATATGGCATCTATTTCTCTACTTTGTCTTGTGACTAGCTTTGGCCAATGGTGCAGGAGGAACTACGACTCAAGCAGTGACTTGAGAAGTGGACTTGCATAGTTCACTTGCCCGTTTTTCTTGCACTTGGAAGCTTGGGAACACCATGTTGATAACCCTAAGCCAGCATGACAGAGAAGCATGCTAATTTAGAGTGGAAAATCACCAGAGGTGGAAATGAGGCCTTCCTTCAGTAGCCAGGGCCACCCACACTGCATATGAGAACCTGCAGAAATCAGTAAACCTGCCTGGACTAGAATAACTATTCAGCCATCTACAAAATCATGAACTAAATAAACTGGTTATTTTAAACCACTAAGTTTTGGTGGGGATTGTCAGGCAGCAAAAGCTAATTAATAACTAGGCTTAGTTGCCCTCCTTTTGATGTCTTTAATTTTACACTGATTCTATGCTCCCCTTTTGTTTTGACTTTCATGGCATGCTGACTCTACCAAGAGGTCCCTGAGACCCTGTTACTTTTCTCATGCAAGCTTACCAGTGCGTCTTTCCTGGGAACAACTGGTCTGTACCGCCACTGATCAGGCCCTTGACAACATCCTGTCTGATTGTTAACATTACATGAGACTTAAGTTTGTTTTCTCAAAGTAGATAACATTTCTGACCTATCTCCTTAAAATTTTGGTATCATTTCAGAATTTACGAGCATTCCATGACCAAAGTAAGCATTCAATAAATAGTTACTGATCAAACAAAAGGCCCTTCCACAATTAAAAAAATTAAACATTAAACCATTTTAGTGCAAAAGCAGGTTGACAGTTTACACGACTAAAAATACCATATTCAACAAGGTTGTACATTTGAGCACAGTTATCTGTCCTCCTTCTGCACTCATCTCAGAAATCCGACTTAAGCACTCCCTGCCCAGAGAGATACACAAGAGCAAAACACAGGAAAGGGTAAGACCCTGACTTGCCTTTCATAGGTTTTTCTAGCCCTTCATCATAAGTAGTACAATGAAAGTGGTTTATCTCATTTATCTTTCAGCTTTATGTCAAATGTTCGTTGTAATATGCACAGGATACACAATGAAGCTGAGAGTTTTCTTTCGCAGGATCATTAAGTTAGAAATTTCTGGCTTTTATTTTCTGGAGTGCCTACAGCATTTTTACTTCAGTGCTGCATTAAAGTAATTTTTACATTTAGGATGGAATAAAGGCGAAGCTGTCTCACAGTGCCCTAACCACAGGTATGTGGGCGAACAGTTGTCTACAGATTATAGCTTGGAAACGGATTCAAAGGAAAGCTAAGAAAGGCAAAACAACTCAATTTGGAATGTGAATCGGCCTTGGAATTGGCATGCTTCAGTGAGAATGGTGTGTTTTCTTTCCTGCTTCAGAGATGGTTCCCCAATACAAATTCTGCTTCCAAGATATAAAGGGTGTAGTATTCCAATCTGGAGAGGTTCTGAGGCTCCTTAAGCACAGACTTTCTTTAAAAAGGAATAACAAATGCAAATAAATGCTGACATGTAGTTATCATCTCTAGGTATTTTATCTCCTGAGTACCTATAACTTTCATACCTTAAAGTCCTGGTCCATGAAAGTCCAGAAATGGGAAAACTTATAGCATCTGAATTAAAAATACAGTAGTTATAAATTTTTGCAGTTATTTCTGATGGCTGTATGTTTGATTTTTCTCTTTTATGTCGAAAGGGCCTTATTCATAATATTCTTTAAGGAAAAGAGTATAATGATACAGTCTTCTTTGGTTTTGGATTTCGGATTAATTCTATGTTATGTATAATAAATTCACAGAATTTTCTTTTTGCTTCAAAAGCTACACTCCTCAGTGATAAGCAGTTGGAATTACATTTCCGGTTAAGTAGGCAGGGTGTTGGCAAGGAAGAAAGAGGCAGCAGAGAAGTTGAGGTTGAAAGAAATGAAAGGCCTTAGATACTTGCCCTGTTCTAAATCTTCAAGGCTGAAGATATTGTTTTATCCACTCACATATCCCATTATTTCACTGATTAAAAAAAAAACACCCAAATCAAACACAAAACAAAACAAAAACAACTGTGCCAGAATTGGAAACAAGATCTTTCTTCATAAGTGAATAAAGAAACTGTGATATGGCCATATCATGAAATATTATTCAGAAATAAAAAGAAATGAGTGATTGATAAAAACACATGGATGGATCTTAAATGTATATTGCTATGTAAAATAAGCTTGTCTGAAAGGCTACATATTGTATGATTCCAATCATATGACATTCTGGAAAATACAAAACTATAAAGACACTAAAAAGATCAATAGTTTCCAGGGATTCCAAGTCTGGGTGGGGGGCAGTGAATAGGTGAAACATGGATTTTCTTCTATATGATATAGTAATAATGGACATATGATACCATTAATTTGTTAAAACTCATAGAACTTTTAAGCACAAAACATAAACTTACTTAATACATACAAGTTTAAAAAAATCTATGAGGTCAAGGATCTCAGATGGAATAAAGAATGTGAAATACAAAACAAATTAATTATATCATAAATGTATGAAGCCATTTATGAGGGTGGGGGAAAAGGTGATGACCCAAGTAACTCTGGAAGTTGATGAAACTGGTTCTCATGGAGGGACAGATTAACAATTCTCAAACCACTTTAGCTATATAGTGAAATTGAAGTGGGAAACTTAATGCAAGGTCAATGAGAACTTTCTATACCATCTTAAAAATTGTTCCATAAATCTAAAGCTGTTCTAAAACTAACTTTTTTACAAATATTGTGCATATACTTTGTTATATGCTATTCAAGACTAAAAAGAAGAAACTGGGAGTTTATAATCTAGTGAAAGGATATGGTAGAGCAGTGAGGTTTACTGAACATCTAATATATTTTTATAGATGCTATATGATTTAATCCACAATGTTACCTCCATTTTACAGATGATAAAAATGATTCTTAATTAAATTATAGACTTTTCCAAAGTATAAATAGCCAAGACTAACACTGCAAGTCTACATGCCTCAAAGCTCATGCCTCTTGAACCACTAAGAGTTCCTTCCACCTGAATAGATAGGATGGACACATGCTTAGACCATGGGATTCAAAACAGCTGTTATCAAGTTCCATGAGTGCAACCAAAAAGATAGTGCTGGTTCAAGGAGGGTGAGATCCACTGGGATTCACTGTAGAAAGAGCTTTTGGGTTGGGCATTAGAGGCAAGTACTATAGGTGAGGAGGTCTTCCCTGGTGGCTCAGATGGTAAAGAATCTGCCTGAAATGCAGGAGACCTGGGTTTGATCCCTGGGTTGGGAAGATCCCTTGGAGAAGGGAATGTCAACCCACTCTAGTATTCCTGCCTGGGGAATTCTATGGACAGAGGAGCCTGGTAGGCTATATAGTCCATGGGGTTGCAAAGAGTCAGACACAACTGAGTTACCAATACTTTCACTTTCAAGATAGGTGAGGAGAGGGGAAAGTAATTTCACAAGGAGGAAATGGATGGAGTTGAAGCCCCATAAGACAATATCTGGAAATGAGAGCTGGTCTAGTTTAGATAGAAAGTAGTGTTTATCTATGCCAAGAGTGGGACAATACCGATGAAAGAAGTTTCTTCCCTTTCATTGTCTTTCTTTCCCAAAGTCCAGACTGAGCCTCATCAAAATATCATTACATGGAGATCCCTTAATCCCTCAGTGAACATAGCCAAGTCCTTTTTGAAAGATCTAATAGAACTGTCATGTATAGACACACACACACACACACACACACACAGAGCTTATACACATTAAGTTTCAACTCATTAGTAATAAAGTGAAAGTGGTTGCTTATTAGACATCATTTTTGTCAGCCTTATACTAGGTCCTTTTAAATTCATGTAGCAGATAACTACTGTGAACTAGACCGTATACTAGCATATTCTAGACAATGATGGCACACCAACATAGTCCTTTCTCTTTCTCAAGGTAGTATGACTATTCATTTATATGTCTACCTTCCCTGCTAGATTATGAATTCCTAATGTGCAAAAGATCACGGAGGAAGGCAGCTTCCTTCTCTGACTTTAAAATACCATTTTCTTCTATTGTTTACACTGAAATAATCATGTTGAAAGCAATTATTTTATAAAGAAGTAAAACTTTTTTTTTCTGCCTGAAAACAAAACCTTTTAGTCTTGGTCTAATGATCCCTACAGACAAATTATTCCTGGGGGCTGTTTTCTTGGCCTAAGAATGTAGAAAAAAGTTGGGTTTCAAGAAAATTTTGGAAGAGAAAAGAGAGTATGTGTTAACCTTGCATTTTACCGTCTTGAAAACTATAGATTATATGTAAAATTTTTCATTTACTGAAAAAGAAATTATGGCCCATCAATCATGTGTCAGGCACTGTGCTCCATGCTGTTGCCTCACTGATAGAAACATACTTGGTCTGCCCTCAATAAGAGTGCAGTCTGGTGGAGAACAGACACAAATAATATTCCCAATAAATATATCAGTATCATTAACTTTTAATTGAACATCTTCTATGTACCAAGCATTAGCCTCGGCACTGAAAATCTGTTGCTAAACAAAATAAACCCAATATTTCCTTATGAATGGTATAGTTTAGAGGAGAAGACAGAAAACAAATCATTATATCTTACCAAATACAATTATAGACTCTACACCAGGGTTTCACAACTTCAACACTATTAACATTCTAAGAGGAAACGTTCTTTGTGTATTACAGGATGTTTAGCAGCATCTGTGGTCTCTACTCCCACTAGATCCAGTTGTACTCCTCTCTCCCAATGGTTCCCAAATGCCAAATGGCCCTGGGAGGGATATTGCCCTAGGTTGGGAACATGTATTATATTGGTGGTGGTTTATTTGCTAAGTCGTGTCCACTCTTGTGACCCTATGGACTGTAGCCCACTGGGCTCTTCTGTCTATGGGATTTTCCAGGCAAGAATACTGGCATGAGTACCCATTTCCTTCTCCAAGGAATCTTCACAATCCAGGATGTAATACCAATCTCCTGCACTGCAGGCAAATTCTTGACTGACCAAGCTACCAGGGAAGAAACTGTATTTGTATTAGCACTGTAATACAAAATGCTGAGAAATCATGGAACTAAGGGATTTAACCTAGCCCCAGGGGCCAGGGCCAACTTTCCTAAGGAAGGGATATTTAGGTCAAGCATTGTACGTGAGAGATCTCATTTACTGGAGAATAGTGAGAGGGACTAATGGGGATAGACACCATTGTAACTTGGCTGTCAGCAAGAGCCTTCATATGCTTTGAGCTCTAAATAAAGTGAACCTGAAACCCTCCCCCAGCATCCCCTACCTCTTTATCTGAACTTCTCTTTCTGCATTATGTTGTCTCTGATTTACACGGAATTGTCTCTGGTGTGAAAATCAGTCCTCCCTTGATTGTTCCCAAACTCCCGCCCACTGTCACATACATACATGTATACAAGACAGCAAAGTGGCAACTTCTTGAAGACTTTAAGGAGGAGGCAAAAAAGAGGTTCAAGAAATGCAAACAACTTCACATTGAACATTTAGCACATCTGTTATCAAATGCCCTTCAGCCTCCCCTATAAAAGTGCTAGTCTACTGATTCATCACCCTCAAAGTCCCTAAGCACACACTGGCTCCTTTTCCTCAGAACCCAATTTCAAATAAAAATCAATTTCTCAGCAGAGAAGTTTTAATGCTCTTTGTTGCTTGGGATCCTATTGACATGTAGATACTCATTATTGTTCCTTCTACTGAGGACAGCTGCCTAATGTTTTCCCCCCCAAATAAGGGCCTTGTGCAAAAAAACCCCACTGGTGCCAGCTCTTAAGATAAGGACTTATCTTGTTATGCTGTGGCAGTCATATGAAGGCTACAAAGAAGGGACACATGAAGGAAAGTATGCCCAAGTTGGTTTGTTATATTATCCAAAGAGAAAACAACTTACAGAATTTTGCAGAAGAGACAGTAGTTTGTTAGGATAAGGAGAATGGAGAGGCATTTGTAAGTGCCTGAATGGAGCAGTGTAACTTGAGTGTGGGAGGAATAGGAAAAGAGACTGGAAGAGGATGAAGGAAGGACTGGCAAGAGAGGAAAACAGTAACATAAAGTGACAAATAACACACTCCATGATTTGGAACGTATACAAGCAATGTTGGAGTCACTGTGGGATTTTTATCTAGTAGAAACAATTGAACAGGCTCTCATTTTAGAGGGGAAAAACACAATCCCTGACAGAGTCTGCCACCTGGTTCAGGGAGGCCTGTTAGGAGGATAGTGTAATGAGTATTCCAAGTGGGTGATGGTGACACTGAATCTAAGGGGAGGTGGTGGTGTTTCATGGTTAAAAATAATGAAAATAAGCGCTAAAGAGATAGCATCCACGGAATGCCCTATGCCAAGAGCTAAGCTCTTTATACTTATAAACTAATCTATACAATGATCTTATGAGGTCATTATCAATGTTGTCTTCATTTTACAGAAATGGTTTCTAATTTGGTTGGTCATACAGCCTGCAAGAGGTAGAACACTGATTCTAATAGAGGTCAGATTCTAACTTAGGCCACCCAGTGCCAACTCTTTGCGATCCCATGGACTGTAGCCCCTCAGGCTCCTTTGTCCATGGAATTCTCCAGGCAAGAATACTGGAATGAGTGGCCATTTCCTTCTCTAGGGGATCTTCCCAACCAGCAATTGAACCTGGGACTTCTGCACTGCAGGCAGTTTCTTAATGACTAAAAACAAATTTAAAGGATTTTTTTATGAATGTGGTTTCAAACATTCTTAGGCTAGAGTGAGAAAGAAAGACATAACTGAAAGGTTATTTTTAGTGAATATTTTAAATATAAAGGCTGCTAGAGATTGGTGCATGATGACTTAGATATAATAGTAAGAGAGAGGGGAGCACCTAGAGTGACTATAGTTTTTGATTGACTTGAACACCTTCCAACCATGAAAGAAATTGTGGAGAATAAGGATGGAATGAGGCATTAAGTCTCATTTTAAACATAGCAGTCTTGGGATACTTAAGTACATTCCAGGTAAAAATGTCTAGCAGGCTGTTGAACATAAGAGTCTAGATTTTCTTGAAGATTTCTGAGAAAATATTTTTAAAACATTATTTAACAGCCAAATCACAAATAGCTTCCAAAAAAACACCAAAATCCAAAACAAACAAACAAACAAAAAATAGATTACTATCTTGTTTTGACTCCTGTTCACATCTTTAAGTGTCTCCACTTGGAGACCAAATACACATATATGTTATCTCCAGATACTGCCAGTCAAAGTTATCTGAACAGTCTTCCTCATTTTAGTTAATAGCAACTCTGTCTCTCCTTTCTATTAGTTTGTCAAGCCAGAAAACTTATAGACTTCCTTGATGTCTCATCTTTTCTCATAAACCACATCTAATCTATTAACAAATCTTGGTTTACCTTCAGAACAAGTCTAAAATTAGACCTGCTGCCACTGTTGTTCAAGCCTATTACTTGAATTATTTCAATAGTTTTTTAACAGTTAACTTTCTTTCTTTCTTGCATTTCCCATGGTATATTGTCAATACAGGAAGCAGTGATCTTTTTAAAATAGAAAGCTTGTTTGGTAAATTGATGTTCAACCAAGCCAATGAATAAGGAAAGTCTTTTTAATACTTGGATTTCTACATGAGAAAGAAAGAAACAAAAAACAGAACTCTTCAATTCTATTTTATATACAAAAATTTAATTTGAGATACAAAATAAAGCTCAATGTAAAAGGGCAAAATTATAAAACTTCTGGAAGAAAACAGAGAATAGCTCTGTGAATCTGTGAATATGTACTAAACAGGACATATAAAGTACAGATATGAAAATTAAAAAAAAAATTAACTGTATTTCTCCAAATATAAAAAATTCTGGTCATCAAAACTTTCCATTAAGAAAGTGACATAGGAAAAAATTAAACATAGGGAAAAATATTTGCAGTACGAACGTATGAAAATAGCACCTTTTAGGGTTAATATGTAAAAAACTGCTGCTGCTGCTGCTGCTAAGTCACCTTAGTCGTGTCCGACTCTGAGCGACCCCATAGACGGCAGCCCACCAGGCTCCCCTGTCCCTGGGATTCTCCGGGCAAGAACACTGGAGTGGGTTGCCGTTTCATTCTCCAAAGCATGAAAGTGAAAAGTGAAAGGGAAGTCGCTCAGTTGTGCCCGACTCTTCGCGACCCCATGGACTGAAGCCCATCAGGCTCCTCCATCCATGGGATTTTCCAGGCAGGAGTACTGGAGTGTAATGCCATTGCCTTCTCTGAAAGAACTGCTGCTGCTGCTGCTAAGGCGCTTCAGTCGTGTTCGATTCTGTGCGACCCCATAGACGGCAGCCCATCAGGCTCCCCGTCACTGGGATTCTCTAGGCCAAGAACACTGGAGTGGGTTGTCATTTCCTTCTCCAACGCATGAAAGTGAAAAGTGAAAGTGAAGTCACTCAATCGTGCCCGACTCTTAGCGACCCCATGGACTGCAGCCCACCAGGCTCCTCTGTCCATGGGATTTTCCAGGCAAGGGTACTGGAGTGGGGTGCCAATGCCTTCTCCGAAAGAACTGCTACAAATCAATAATACAAAGACAAGTGGCTCATTACAGAAAGGCAAAACATGTGAAACTGCCAATCACAAAGGTGTAGGAATGGCCAGTAAGCATAGGAAATGTGCTCATCATCTTTAGCAACAGACAGATGTGAATTAAAAAACAAAGACAGACCACATCATACTTACTTGTATAAGTAAAATTTTAAAAAAATACTAGCAATACCAGTGGAAAGCAACCACAACCCTTATACAGTGCTGGTAGGAGCATAAAATGATACAACTGCTTTGGAGAAATCTTTGGCAGGTTTTTTCTAAAATTGACCATAGCTCCACAGCTATGTATATACTCATAAGAAATACAAACATATCCTCACAATCTTCAGATAAATACACAGTACTAAACTTTTGCTGATGAGAACACTGTAGTATAAACAGAAATATAATGAAATATAATGTTGTATACATAAAACCTATGCTATAAACCAATGCTACCTCTATAAATAAAAAAATAAACACAAAACAAAAATACACATATTCAAAAGACATCATAGCAGTCTTATTCATAACAACTTAAATTGGAAATAGCCCAAATTTCCATCAACAGGAAAATGGATATATAACCAATATCAACAAACATTAGAATACTACACAGCAATAAAAAAGGTCTATTAACTTATGTAACAACAAGAATAAACTCTATAGACATTATGTTCAGCAAGAGATACCAGACACAAAATAATTCAAACTATATGATTCCATTTATATAAAGCTCAAGAATAGAAAAAGGGAAAGTTGACTGGAAAAATGTATGAGGGGATTTCTGATGTGATATGTCTTGTCCTGGATAGTAATTATTCAAATATATACCAATACCCAATTGTCAAGGCTTCTGTTAAAAGTTGAAAATTTATAACCAGTGCATTTTATTTATTGTAAATTATACTTCAGTATTAAAAGAAAGAAAGAAAGGAAAAAAAAAAAAAAGCAGATCATGTCATCCTTTAAGGAAGCTAACATACCTTAGCAGTCCAAACATGATCTTCCTGCCTTCAGTCTCACTCTGTTGCATTCAGACCTCATCTCCTCTACAACCCTTCCCTTCATTCTGTCCTAACCACTCTGGCCTCCTTGCTGTTCCTTGAACATATCAGGCAAAGTCACCCCTCATACCCTTTATATTTGCAGTTTTCTTCTGAAAAGCACTTCTCCTAAGCTTCCTAATTTGCTCCATTGGTTCCTTTAGTATCTACCCAAATGTCATCGTATCACAAGACTTTTTCTGCCAACTCTTTTAAAAATAACTTCACACACATGCACATGAGCATGCATGCACATACGTGCATACACAATATCACCTCCATCAGAAAGCGCTGTCCTCATAACTGCTTTCTTTCTCACTGCAGCACTTTAAAACGTCCTGCTTACTATAAAATTTACTTATTATTATTTTTTCCAAATATTTCTCCTGAGTGAAATGAGTGCTTATTAGGGCAGGGACTTTGTAGTTATACTTCATTTCCAGTATCTAAAATACTGCTNTTTCCAAATATTTCTCCTGAGTGAAATGAGTGCTTATTAGGGCAGGGACTTTGTAGTTATACTTCATTTCCAGTATCTAGAATACTGCTTTATATAATAGGCTCTTGAAAAATATTTGCTGAGCAGATATTACTTCAACATAAATGATTCTTTTAAACCTTAAATAGGCTATGAAATCTGAAAAAAATAAAAAAGACTGGATGGCCAAGGAACAGAATGGATAAATGAAAAGATAAGTAATTACATGAAGTGAAAGTTAAATGAAAAGATAAGTAATTACATGAAGTGAAAGTGAAGTGTGAAAGGGTTAGTCACTCAGTCGTGTCCAACTCTTTGCAACTCCATGGATTGTAGCCTGCGAGGCTCCTCTGTCCATAGAATTATCCAGGCAGGAATACTGGATGGAATTAATAATAGGGCAGCTAGAGTTTTGTAAAAGTTTGTGTGTACATCATGAGAAATGCTGGACTGTAAGAAACACAAGCTGGAATCAAGATTGCCGGGAGAAATATCAATAACCTCAGATATGCAGATGACACCACCCTTATGGCAGAAAGTGAAGAGGAACTAAAAAGCCTACTGAGGAAAGTGAAAGTGGAGAGTGAAAAAGTTGGCTTAAAGCTCAACATTCAGAAATCTAAGATCATGGCATCTGGTCCCATCACTTCATGGCAAATACATGGGGAAACAGTGGAAACAGTGTCAGACTTTATTTTTTGGGGCTCCAAAATCACTGCAGATGGTGACTGCAGCCATGAAATTAAAAGACGCTTACTCCTTGGAAGGAAAGTTATGACCAACCTAGATAGTATATTCAAAAGCAGAGACATTACTCTGCCGACTAAGGTCCGTCTAGTCAAGGCTATGGTTTTTCCAGTAGTCATGTATGGATGTGAGAGTTGGACTGTGAAGAAGGCTGACCGCTGAAGAATTGATGCTTTTGAACTGTGGTGTTGGAGAAGACTCTTGAGAGTCCCTTGGACTGCAAGGAGATCCAACCAGTCCATTCTGAAGGAGATCAGCCCTGGAATTTCTTTGGAAGGAATGATGCTAAAACTGAAACTCCAATACTTTGGCCACCTCACGAGAAGAGTTGACTCACTGGAAAAGAGTTTGATGCTGGGAGGGATTGGGGGTAGGAGGAGAAGGGGACGACAGAGGATGAGATGGCTGGATGGCAACACTGACTCGATGAACGTGAATCTGAGTGAACTCCGGGAGTTGGTGATGGACAGGGAGGCCTGGCGAGCTGCGATTTATGGGGTCGCAAAGAGTCAGACATGACTGAGTGACTGAACTGAACTGAACTAGTACTCCATGTAAAAGTTAAAATAAGCTAAATTCATGCACATTTATAGCTATTCTAGCTAGAGAAACACATTACTTCATTGTAGCCTTGCAAGTGACTGTATTCAGTGTTATTAAGAGACCTGTTAATTGCATCCTAATGAATTAAGAGGTAGTAAAGCATGTGGAGCTACTGAGGGAACGTGTGTTTTTTTTTTTTTTAATCCATCCAACCTTTATTTGTGTTTGTAACACAATAAAATAATAATGCTTGTTTTAGTGAAATAAAATATTTTGGATCTCAATAGAAAGTACATTTGTCTATTTAGATCTTTATTTTTAAAGTAATTAATCCTGAATATTCATTGGAAGGACTGATGCTCAAGCTGAACCTCCAAATACTTTGGCCACCTGATGCAAAGAGGTGACTCATTGGAAAAGACCCTGATGCTGGGAAAGATTGAGGGCAGGAGGAGAAGGGGACGACAGAGGATGAGATGGCTGGATGGCATCACTGACTCAATGGACATGAGTTTGAGCAGACTCCTGGAGATAGAGAAGGACAGGGGAGTGTGCTGTGCTGCTGTGGACAGGATTGCTAAACATTGGACAGAACTTAGCAGCTGAACAAAAACAATGTATTCTTTTAATTCTCTATATTCAATTATGACTGTTTGAGTGTAGCTAATCCATCCTTCTTTAAGAGTTTAGCAAGAAGTGGGTCGCTTTCACCTCAGCTCTACTTTACAGTGTGCAAAATAATTGACCACAATAAAGATATGAGTTAAATTTAAAAAAGGCTCTTAGGAAGAAGATACATAAAGACAAGAAACTGGAACTTGAAAAAGAAGGTAAAGAATATTATGAAAACACTTTGTAGAAATGTTGTGAAAACACTGAGACAAAGTAGTTCTTTCACATGCTTCTAGTTTATTCAAAACCCAAAATAAAAGAAGTTTAGCCCAGAAATTGTAAGGATTGAATTAGAAACTCTAGATGCAGGAGGAGGCAAGAAGTAGTCACTGAAAAACACAGTTTCAAACTGTTTAAAATTAGAAGGAAGCTTACCCAAATGAAGGAAGGCTGGGTGACCTACCAAATTTTACACACCATAAGTTATATCCAAGACTGTTCCTGATTCTAAAGTCAAAAGCATATAGGGTAAAGGTCACCAGCTTCTAAGAATTGTTACTGGAAATAATGAAGCATTATAGGACCTGAATGCATGAGATATTGCTCCCCATTACATATTTCATCATGCAATCTAGGTCACAATGTACTGATCCTCACCTCAAAGTCTGAAATTCATAATGTCATATCATATGACACATGCAGATCATTAAATATCCTAATATTTCAAAACAAAATAATTATAATACCTTAAATACAATTACTTAAGTAGATTTTAAGTATCTTAATCACACACACGCACACACACACACACAAAGAGAGAGGGGGGAGAGAGAGGGAGGGAGAAAGGAAGCTGAGGGTATAGAGAAGTCACAAATATAAAATTGAGAAGGGAAACTAATATTTACTGAGTGTTTTCTATGTGCTGTTCTCACATGTACTTGCATTATCTCATCTGATAAATATAATGATAAATCTTAAGTCTATCCCTGGGATTCTGATCATGAAACTTCCTTGCAGGTAAGACTATGTTTCCTTAAGGGGCTTTAGTATTTTTAAAACAATGAATATACTTTAGCTACAGTCATATGTGTGGTCATTAATACCAAATTATTTTTACTGTGAATTATGAATTAAAGTTCTAGAGCATATAAAGCAAAAGCGAAAGTTGCTAAGTCGTGTCTGACTCTTTGCAACCTCATGGACTATAGAGTCCATGGAGTTCTCCAGGCCAGAATACTGGAGTGGGTAGCCTTTCCCTTCTCCAGGGGATCTTCCCAATCCAGGGATCGAACCCAGGTCTCCCACATTGCAGGTGGATTCTTTACCAGCTGAGCCACCTGGGAAGCCCTATGCTGCTGCTGCTGCTAAGTCGCTTCAGTTATGTCCGACTCTGTGTGACCCCAGAGATGGCAGCGCACAGGTTCCCCTGTCCCTGGGATTCTCAAGACACGAACACTGGAATGGGTTGCCATTTCCTTCTCCAATGCATGAAAATGAAAAGTGAAAGTGAAGTCGCTCAGTCGTGTCTGACTCTTCACGACCCCATGGACTGCAGCCCACCAGGCTCCTCCATCCATGGAATTTTCCAAGCAAGAGTACTGGAGTGGGGTGCCATCGCCTTCTCCGGGGAACCCCTATAAGTACCTCAAAAATGCACTGATGACAACTTTTGATTATATATGTGTGTGTGTGTGTGTGTGGCTCAGGATGTGTCTTTTTTCACAAAGTGAAAAAGCAGAACAAATAAGTTATCTGGTAAGTAAGTAGTTTTTCTTTTTCTTTAGTTTCAAGCCAGAATCAGTGTAACACTTGGCTTAGGATTTGGGAAATGGTAAGTTTAGTAAGTGAGGAATTCTTGTAAAATCCACGCTTGAGAAGTTTAATTTAGAAAAAAAAATGAAAGAAAAAAAAAGTATAGCCCAATCTGAAGAAAAAGGGATGGAGGCAGATTTGAAAGAGGAACTTTTTAACCTTATTAACTTCTTGGCTTTGAGTATAGATGTCATTGGTCAAAAGATTGAGCCCTGGGGACAGCAGCCAGGAAAATGCTAAAAGAGCACAAGGAGAAAAACAGGTGTTTGGGCATGGGGGTGCCCTGCACCGCCTGAGCACAGGCCACAGGGCAGTTAGGGGAGAGGTGAGAGTGAAAGTCCCTCAGTCGTGTCCGACTCTTTGCAAGCCCGTGACCTTTACAGCCCATGGGATTCTCCAGGCCAGAATACGGGAGTGGGTAGCCTTTCCCTTCTCCAGGGGATCTTCCCAACCAGGGATCGAACCTAGGTCTCCTGCATTGCAGGCAGGTTCTTTACCAGCTGAGCCACCAGGGATCAAGGCAAGAGGAGTCGTGAAAAGTCAGGGCAGTAACAGTGTTATTGTGCTGAAAGCAGTACGTACCTCAAGACACTTAAAAAGGTAAGGAAAACTTTAAGGCAAAACTGGAATAGGATTGCAGCTCCACACAGTGTAAGCGACCCACATATGTGAGCTGTGACACCATTACATAGGTCCCTCATTTGTACTTGAAAGAGGAATTACACTTTAGAGCTTTTCTCTTCCACAGTTATCCTATAATTAAGTAGTCACAATAAATAGACTAGTCTCCAGTCTTCAGTTTTGGCCTACTTAATGCTGCTAGATCACAAAATCTTGTGGTTTAGCCAATGCCCAGGTATATATTAGATGATCAATAAATATCTGTCATTTGACATCTAGGTTTTGGCAAAGGTTTCATAATAGAGTAAAAATTTCATTTCTAACATAGTGTTAAAAGGTTCTTTATTTCAGGTGGGCAGAAAATATTAAGAAAAGTCACCTGAGTTGAAAAAGTGCACAATTTATTCCAATTAGGGAACCATTAACTATGAGGAGAAAACTCAGAGATCTCAGAAGTCAGTCCTGCTCTATTTGACTCCATCTTTATAAAGAGTGCTGTGTCTATTCTCAGATACAGAAAGGAAAGATTACCTGTCATGTAGGATACAAATCATGCTTACTCAGGAATGCTGTCTTAATAGTAAATCAGTAGAAATTACTGCCTAGAAGAAGATATTATTCATTTTCAACAAGCTATCATTTGCAGGTGAGAACATATTTATCTTATTAATATGTACAGCACAAGTGTAATTCACCTCACCAAAGTGCTTATGTTCAGCCCTAGACAAAATGGGCTTCTTCATAGCTCCCTCTTTCTGTTCAAACACAATTTTCATATCTTCTTCTCTCTTTAGGTCACCAAACCCACCACCTTTTGTTCTAAACAACCGTGAGTTTGCATTTCCACATCCAGGCCTGCCTTCAAGTCTACCATGCTGTGCATCTGTAGCTAAATACATTGCTCCTAATCTATCTTTTCACATGTCAACCCACTACCGTTTATGTCTGCTGTCTCCTTTGGTAGGAAGGAAATCCCAGGATATGATGACTAGATCTAGGTTCAGCACGTTAAGACTTGGTGATGGAAGCTAGAGCCACTCTAAATATTTTGATAAGGGAATAATTCCTTGTCTGAAAGGTGGAACTATAGCTATCTGTGGCAACTAGCAAGGCAAACTTTCTGTTGCAGAACTTTAGGAAAGAATGTGATCTTTCTCAAAGAGGGTACCTAGAGGAACCAGAGATCAAATTGCCAACATCTGCTGGATCATAGAAAAACCAAGAGAGTTCCAGAAAAACATCTATTTCTGATTTATTGACTATGCCAAAGCCTTTGACTGTGGATCACCATAAACTATGGAAAATTCTGAAAGAGATGGGAATACCAGACCACCTGACCTGCCTCTTGAGAAACCTATATGCAGGCCAGGAAGCAACAGTTAAAACTGGACATGGAACAACAGACTGATTCCAAATAGCAAAAGGAGTATGTTAAGGCTGTATATTGTCACCCTGCTTATTTAACTTCTATGCAGAGTACATCATAAGAAATGCTGGGCTGGAAGGAACACAAGCTGAGATCAAGATTGCTGGGAGAAATATCAATAACCTCAGATATGCAGATGAAACCACCCTTATGGCAAAAAGTGAAGAGGAACTAAAGAGCCTCTTGACGAAAGTGAAAGAGGAGAGGGAAAAAGTTGGCTTAAAGCTCAACATTCAGAAAATGAAGATCATGGCATCCGGTCCCATCACTTCATGGCAAATACATGGGGAAACAGTGGAAACAGTGGCTGAATATTTTGGGGGGCCCCAAAATCACTGCAGATGGTGATTGCAGCCATGAAATTAAAAGACGCTTACTCCTTGGAAGGAAAGTTATGACCAACCTAGACAGCATATTGAAAAGCAGAGATGTTACTTTGCCAACAAACATCCATCTAGTCAAGGCTGTGGTTTTTCCAGTGGTCATATATGGATGTGAGAGTTGGACTGTGAAGAAAGCTGAGCACTGAAGAATTGATGCATTTGAACTGTGGTGTTGAAGACTCTTGAGAGTCCCTTGGACTGCAAGGAGATTCAACCGTCCATTCTAAAGGAGATCAGTCCTGGGTGTTCTTTGGAAGGACTGATGCTGAAGCTGAAACTCCAATACTTTGGCCACCTCATGTGAAGAGTTGAATCATTGGAAAAGACTCTGATGCTAGGAGGGATTGGGGGCAGGAGGAAAAGGGGATGACAGAGGATGAGATGGCTGGATGGCATCACCAACTCAACGGACATGAGTTTGGGTAAACTCCAGGAGTTGGTGATGGACAGGAGGCCTGGCGTGCTGCGGTTCATGGGGTCACAAATAGTCAGACATGACTGAGCGACTGAACTGAACTGAACTGAGAGAGCTGGTGGTGCATTTTCAAGGGATACATTTTTAAAAAGAGTAGTGAAGGCAGTGGTAATTGTGT
Source organism: Redunca redunca (assembly GCA_006410935.1). Taxonomy (NCBI): domain Eukaryota; kingdom Metazoa; phylum Chordata; class Mammalia; order Artiodactyla; family Bovidae; genus Redunca; species Redunca redunca. The sequence goes on along the minus strand of SJYQ01000326.1, from coordinate 116,838 downwards.
TTCAAATGTAAGGCTGTACTCTATAATCATCTGAAAGTAAACTCAGTAGTCATTAGCAGTTTAACCATTTAACCAGAAATTGTTGGTTTCTTCCTATGTTTGTATTGGCAAATATACTAATGCATTAGTCAAGTTACTTTCTATAGTTTCTTCACAAACACACACTCCTAAAAAAAAAAGTGTGTGTGTATATATACACACATATATATATTGTTTAGCTGCTAAGACGTGTCCAACTCTGGTGACTCCAGGGACTATAGCCCGTTAGGCTCCTCTGTCTATGGGATTTCCTAGGTAAGAATACTGGAGCGGGTTGCCATTTCCTTCAGATGTATATGAAGAACTTTAAGAATATAAGAGAATATATTATATTGTTTTTAATATAAATTTATTTATTTTAATTGGAGGCTAATTACAATATTGTATTGGTTTTGCCATACATCAACATGACTCCAGCACACACATGTTCCCCATCCTGAACCCCCCTCCCACCTCCCTCGCTGTACCATCCCTCTGGGTCATCCCAGTGCACCAGCCCCAAGCATCCTGTATCTTGCATCGAACCTGGACTGGCAATTCATTTTGTATATGATATTATACATGTTTCAATGCCATTCTCCCAAATCATCCCACCCTCTCCCTCTCCCACAGAGTCCAAAAGACTGTTCTATACATCTGTGTCTCTTTTGCTGTCTCGCATACAGGGTTATTGTTACCATCTTTCTATATGGAATTTAGTTAGTATACTGTATTGGTGTTTTTCTTTCTGGCTTACTTCAATCTGTATAATAGGCTCCAGTTTCATCCACCTCATTAGAACTGATTCAAATGTATTCTTTTTAATGGCTGAGTAATACTCCATTGTGTATATGTACCACAGCTTTCTTATCCATTCGTCTGCTGATGGACATCTAGGTTGCTTCCATGTCCTGGCTATCATAAACAGTGCTGCGATGAACATTGGGGTACATGTGTCTCTTTCAATTCTGGTTTCCTTGGTGTGTATGCCCAGCAGTGGGATTGCTGGGTCATACGGCAGTTCTATTTCCAGTTTTTTAAGGAATCTCCACACTGTTCTCCATAGTGGCTGTACTAGTTTGCATTCCCACCAACAGTGTAAGAGGGTTCCCTTTTATCCACACCCCCTCCAGCATTTACTGCTTGTAGACTTTTGGATTGCAGCCATTCTGACTGGAGTGAAATGGTACCTCATTGCGGTTTTGATTTGCATTTCTCTGATAATGAGTGACGTTGAGCATCTTTTCATGTGTTTGTTAGCCATCAGTATGTCTTCTTTGGAGAAATGTCTGTTTAGTTCTTTGGCCCATTTTTTAATTGGATTGTTTATTTTTCTGGAATTGAGCTGCAGGAGTTGCTTGTATATTTTTGCGATTAGTTCTTTGTCAGTTGCTTCATTTGCTATTATTTTCCCCAGGATTTAATAAGAGAATCTATTAGAATTCCACTTTGTCATAGGTCTCAACATTCATGCCTTTTAATTTTCATTTATTCACCCATTCATTCATTTGACACCGATATCTCATTATATGTCCAACAATCATCTTTGTGCTGAATATGGAAAATCTTTTCATGGAGCTATTTTAAAGGTCAAAGTTCTGGTGATTAAGGAATGGGTGTATAGATGAAGGTGAGAGATAGTCATATAGTCACATGGAAGCTGCTGCTGCTACTGCTGCTGCTAAGTCGCTTCAGTTGTGTCCGACTCTGTGCGACCCTATAGACGGCAGCCCACCAGGCTCCCCCGTCCATGGGATTCTCCAGGCAAGAACACTGGAGTGGGTTGCCATTTCCTTCTCCAATGCATGAAAGTGAAAAGTGAAAGTGAACTAGCTCAGTCAAATGTAAGTGCTATATAAATAGTTTTGGTTTTTGAAACTTTCTGGAATTTTTCCCCAATATTTTCTACCCACAATGGTTTCAATCAGGAATGCAGAATCCATGGATATGGAGGCCTGACTGTATAGCAAAATATATATATTTATTTTTTCAAAAAGATATACATAGGATGGAACAAGAAAATATAGAGCAAGGCAAAGGACAACATCTGTTTTTTAAGATAATATCTAGGTTAGAGTTTTATTTCAAAATCCAAGTACACATTTTGGGGAGAATGGATTTTCACATGATTTCTAAATACTCTACCAACACATTTTTAAAAGGGATCTAATGGCATTACTCATTCTGGTCTTTCCCAAGTACCTTGCCTATGCTTTGCATCAGCTGAAGCATTCAGTTCAATACAATAACAGTTCCGTTCAGTTCAGTCACTCAGTCATGTCCAACTTTTTGCGACCTCATGAATTGCAGCACGCCAGGCCTCCCTGTCCATCACCAACTCCTGGAGTACATCCAAACCCATGTCCATCGAGTCAGTGATGCCATCCAACCATCTCATCCTCTGTCGTCTCCTTTTCCTCCTGCCCCCAATCCCTCCAAGCATCAGAGTCTTTTCCAATGAGTCAACTCTTCACATGAGGTGGCCAAAGTATTGGAGTTTCAGCTTCAACATCAGTCCTTCCAAAGAACACCCAGGACTGATTTGCTTTAGGATGGACTGGTTACCTCCTTGTGGTCCAAGGGGCTCTCGAGAGTCTTCTCCAACACCACAGTTCAAATGCATCAATTCTTTGGTGCTCAGCTTTCTTTATGGTCCAACTCTCACATCCATATATGACCACTGGAAAAACCATAGCCTTGACTAAATGGACTTTTGCTGGCAAAGTAATGTCTCTGTTTTTTAATATGCTGCCTAGGTTGGCCATACCTTTCCTTTCAAGGTGTAAGCGTCTTTTAATTTCATGGCTGCAGTCACCATCTGCAGTGATTTGGAAGCCCAGAAAAATAAAGTCAGCCACTGTTTCCCCCATGTATTTGTCCCATGAAGTGATGGGACCGGATGCCATGATCTTAGATTTCTGAATGTTGAGCTTTAAGCCAACTTTTCCACTCTCCTCTTTTACTTTCATCAAGAGGCTCTTTAGTTCTTCTTCAGTACGATAATATATATGTTCTAAATGTTTTATATACAAATTATATATATTTTTATATACAAATATACTACATAAATGCTTTATATACAAATATATATTTGGTTTTAGGGAAGAAATTGCAAAAGAGCCTGAAGTTGGGTAATAGGATAGTTAGTGTAAAATGGAAGCCATTCAGATGAATAAAGTGAGTTCTAGAAGAGGAAAAGATAAAGAGTGATTTTTCAAGTATAAGTTAAGTCCAAGCTGAAACAGAGGCAAGAAAACCAAAATGATTTATATGTAATGACAAGTGAGAAGCAATCACCATGATGATTTTTCTGGAATGGAGTTCTGCTAATCTCTCCTCTAAGTCTCACACCAACTGGTCTGGCTCTTGTAATGCTCTTTGAAATGGTATGTGTGTGAGTACAAGCAGCTGAATTGTCAAGAAGGAATTTTTTCTTATGTTTTTAAAACCCAAAATGACTTTTGGTTAGTCATGATTAATATTCAGAAAGAAAAATATTTATGTTTTCATTGTTATGTATGATTCAACAAATGTATCAGATGTGGATAGATTTGTTTGTTTGTATGCTGGGGGTGGGGGGTGGGGACAGGTGCCTCCAAAGTAAGACTGCAAAGCCCCTTATCTCTGACTCAGAAAAATGTGCTTCTGGAGAGAAAAAGTCTATTTCATTACAGATTTTATAAATGGCTTGAAACAACCACAAAAATAAGAATTTAACTCCCAGTCTTCTGCTTGCTCCCTTTGAGGTCTCTCTCAGGATCAAGAAACAGTAAATGAAATTTGTAACCCAATTACTCTGAACAAATGTGTCTCTTATATCCAGAGTCTCAGCTATAGTTGCCATTTTGCTGACCTCACTCTCTTCCTGACAGGTGATGGCAGGTCAAATATATTTGACTGTGATCACATTTCCTGTCTCTCTCTACTTCCTTGATTCTTTATCATTAAGCAATCAGTTTGAGTCATTCAAGAGTCAGCTCAAATGTTTCCTGCTGTGTGAAGCCCTCTGTGACACCCCCTCCCCAGGCAGAATCAATTTCTCCCTACTCAGAATCCCCATAATAATTTGCTTATATGTTTCCTCCTCTCCTGACGCCACACTCAGCAGCTGGAGGATAGAAATGATCTATTACTTTACTTTTCTATCTCAAGGAGCCTAGAAAAGGGGAGAGGATGAAGAAGGAACTGGGGGAAGAAGAAAAGACTAAGAAGCAAATCTTAATAACAGCTAATATATTGAGTGCTCATCCATGCCAAAATATATAGTATCCATATTCTATGTATTCATTTCATTTAATCAAACAGTGGTCCAAGCACCACACATACACCATTGTTTTCAGTCCTCACAGGACCCCCCAAACTAGTAGCTATTCATATCATCATTTTATGGCCAATGAAAGGAAGATTCAGAGAGGTTAAATAACCTGCCCAAGGTCAAACAACCAGCAAGTTAGAGGAGGGATGTAAAGCCATGTCAAACTAATTCTCAAGTCTGAGATCTAAACAACCATGAAATGCTATAAATTTGTGGAGATTGAAGGAATCTGGCAAATGTAGTTTCATTGTTAAAGATATACACTCTTAGGAAAGATGGTAATGGTAGCAGGTAGGGTAAAATGCCTAGCCCGGAGACTGGGGAGATAAACTGCAGTGATGAGAAAAATTATAGAAGATGCTGCATAGGCAGTGACAAGATGGAGAGGTTATTGCCATGTGTGATAAAAGATAATAACTCTGGGCTTATGGATTATGACTCACAGTTCATTCTGGTACAAAGCTTAGTTCCAAACCAGATGTAATTTCACTTTCTCTATACCCTAATCAGAATGGTGGTTAACTTGAGATATGGTCCTGCTTTCCTGTGGGCCTGCAGGTTTGTGACAGTATCAGAATCTCCAGGGCCAGTCTGGGCCTTATCAAGTCAAAGGAAAAGCCCCAGGTGAGCATCACTGGGATGTCTCCTAGTAGCCTATTCTCTGAATCCTGCTAATACTTGGCCAGACTGAAAACCCATCCTCCACTGATAGTGCTTGTTCAACGATCAGTAGAGGGTTATATATATTGGTTCACATTCTGAATGGCCTGCAGCTGCTTCCCCGGAGACAGCATCAGAAATAGAGCTGTCAATCACAGGGGAACCTTCTAGAGTAGAAGATGCCAGCCCCTGAAGCACTGCTGTCTGGGGAGGAGTTAGTGAGGGTGTCTGATGCTGTGTCATACTCCAAACTAAGAGCTGCTAATTACACATGTTCCCTTCAAACTATGGTCCATACTTCCCTAGGAGGGTTATTGTGTTCTGTAACAACTGTAACAAAATGACAAACTGTAAGAACAATAACAACAAAAGCAGCAACAAACAGCAGTTATTAAACAGTCTCAGTGGGCTAGGAACTCTCATGTGCTTTACATGTTAGCCCATAAAATAAAGATAGAAATATAAAGATGTGAATATATAAATGCAGACATCAGCCATACATAGCTCAAACTCAATTAATCCTCACACCTCTGTCCAAATCACCCAATTATCAGTCAGAATCCAGGATACTTGAACCCTGGTGTCCTCAGATCCCAGGTTAGGGGATATTTATGCCAGTAAACAGTGATAAAACCTAGTAGAGAATGGTAGCAAACCTTTAACAAAATTTCTAACATTGGATTGGGCAGGAATCTCTTTAATTTAGAGAAGGGCATCCAAGAGTAGAATTTGAGACCATAAAATCCAAGATCATCTTTAATCCAACAATTTGAAAATTGTTGGTAGAGCAGTTACAGTCATCACTTTATGCTGGAAGGATACTTAGGAAGACTTAACAATTAATAAAACAAATTCAAATAATGGATGTTTGTGAACAGGAAACAATTGCCCAGTTATTTGACAAGCAAGAAGAGTATCCTGGCAGCTAAATGAAATGTTTTATTGGCCTCTCATCCATGCACCAACCAATATCTTTTCTTGTATTTAATGTCACTCACTTCCAAAGAAGTCATCTAAAAATACTATTTGATTCACATCCAGGTAGAAAAATGTGTCCTTTGGATTCAGACACAAAGAATCTAATGCTCTAGGGTATGGCTCGAGAGGAAAGGAGACAACACTTGACTGTCATACCAGCAAAAGTTTCTTTGCAACCCCAGTAAAAATTAAATTGTGCCAAAGGCAGTCTTCTAATTTATCAACAGAATATGCTTTGTATTCTTATTCTCACTCCCAAAATCTCTACTCTGATATCTCGTAAGGTCAAATTTATTTGCAGCTTACTTTAAAAAAATCCTATAAAAAACTTGCCATTTATTACCTATTTTAAGATGAACCTCATTTTTAGATACAGTTTCTGATCTACATGCACCTACTTACAATGTGGCCTCTGAAATACCTCTTGCTCCATAGTTTTTGAGAGGAAAATATAATAAGGTAATGTTAAAATGAAGTTAGACTATTAGCTCATGTGTATGGATGTTACATCTTCCTGCTTCACCAAAACTCTAAATCCAGACAAGACTTTAGAAACAAGACAGCAATGCTAGAAATATCAGTATGTTTACACGTATTTATATAAGACATATGAGATTGTCATCTCTTTATTCATCACAGTTAGATTTTAAAATGGGAATAAATTTTGTCTTATTTTGTGTATGTATTTTTATTATATATATATACATATACACACATATATAGGACATATACATGTGCATTCAGTTCAGTTCACTCACTCAGTTGTGTCCAACTCTTTGCGACCCCATGAACCGCAGTATGCCAGGTCTCCCTGTCCATCACCAACTCCCAGAGTTCACCTAAACCCATGTCCATTGAGCCAGTGATGCCATCCAACCATCTCATCCTCTTTCCCAGCATCAGGGTCATTTCAAATGTCAGTTCTTCCCATCATGTGGCCAAAGTATTGGAGTTTCAGCATCAATCCTTTCAATGAATATTCAGGACTGATTTCCTTTAGAATGGACTGGTTGGACCTCCTTGCAGTCCAAGGGACTCTCAAGAGTCTTCTCCATCACCACAGTTCAAAAGCATCAGTTCTTAGGCCCTCAGCTTTCTTTATAGTCCAACTCTCACATCCATACATGACCACAGGAAAAACCATAGCCTTGACTAGACTGACCTTTGTTGGCAAAGTAATGTCTCTGCTTTTTAATATGCTGTCTAGATTGGTCATAACTTTCCTTCCAAGGAGTAAGCGTCTTTTAATTTCATGGCTTCAGTCACCATCTGCAGTGATTTGGGAGCCCCCAAAAATAGCCAGCCTCTGTTTCCATTGCTTCCCCATGTATTTGCCATGAAGTGATGGGACTGGATGCCATGATCTTCATTTTCTGAATGTTGAGCTTTAGGCCAACTTGTTCACTCTCCTCTTTCACTTTCATCACGGGGCTTTTTAGTTCCTCTTCACTTTCTGCCATAAGGGTGGTGTCATCTGGGTCTCTGAGGTTACCGATATTTCTCCCAGCAATCTTGATTCCAGCTTGTGCTTCCTCCAGCCCAGCATTCACATGATGTACTCTGCATAGAAGTTAAATAAGCAGGGTGACAATATACAACCTTGGTGTACTCCTTTTCCTATTTGGAACCAGTCTGTTGTTCAATGTCCAGTTCGAACTGTTGCTTCCTGACCTGCATACAGGTTTCTCAAGAGGCCAGTCAGGTGGTCTGGTATTCCCATCTCTTTCAGAATTTTCCACAGTTTATTGTGATCCACACAGTCAAAGGGTTTGTCATAGTCAATAAATCAGAAATAGATGTTTTTCTGGAACTCTCTTGCTTTTTTGATGATTCAGCAGATGTTGGCAATTTTCCCTCTGGTTCCTCTGCTTTTTCTAAAGCCAACTTGAACATCTGGAAGTTCACAGTTCACGTATTGCTGAAGCCTGACTTGGAGAATTTAAGCATCACTTTACTAGTGTGTGAGGTGAGTGCAATTGTGCAGTAGTTTGAGCATTCTTTGGCACTGCCTTTCTTTGGGATTGGAATGAAAACTGACCTTTTCAGTCCTGTGGCCACTGCTGAGTTTTCCAAATTTGCTGGCATATTCAGTGCAGCAATTTCACAGCACCATTATTCAGGATTTGAAATAGCTCCACTGGAATTCCATCACCTCCACCAGCTTTGTTTGTAGTGATGCTTCCTAAGGCCTACTTGACTTCACATTTCAGGATGTCTGACTCTAGATGAGTATCCATGCTTATATAGGCACACATGTTTATATTTATATGTGTATCTCTATTAAAAAAAACTTGCAAAACTGAATCAAATTTGTAGACATCTAGTAATTGCTAAAAAAGCAAAGAATAACCTCAGTATTCAGAGAAGGCAATGGCAACCCACTCCAGTACTCTTGCCTGGAAAATCCCAAGGATGGTGAAGCCTGGTGGGCTGCCGTCTATGGGGTCACACAGAGTCGGACACGACTGAAGCAACTTAGCAGCAGCAGCAGCAACCTCAATATTTACAATCCCTGGTCTGAAAAAAAAATGGTTTCCATAAGAAAGAAATATTTTAAAGTTTGACCTGGAAATATGCCACCACTCTACAAGGATATTTTGAGGTATTATATATTATTTCGAGGAAAAGAGATCTTCAGTGTCTGAATTCACAATGGCAACCTGTCTTCCTACACGTATAATAATTCAAGAAGTGTAGGATATCAAATGTGTTCAAGGACTAAGGGACTGGGTTGACAGCTGTCATTTCTAGTTGTTTCAACCAAAACCCAATTTAAATTCCCAAATGCAGCTTAGCTTTTCCACATTCTAGTTTTTTAATTTGTAAATTGGGATTTAAAGTCTTTAACCTCTTTGGAGCATATTTAACAATTTCCAATGACATTAGAGCACAGCAATTTGTATTTGTAAAGAGATATGGGACTTTGGATGAAAACAATTATAAAAGTACAAAATACTAGTATTCCTGTATATCATGAGACAACCTTAAACAAACAAATAAACAAAAAAATAGGACAATGCCATAATCTATCAAGAAATCACAGGTACATTAAGCTTTCACCTTAACAACAACAGTATTTTTTTCCTGTGGTTTTCAAGCAGGGTTTACTTTAGCAAATATTAAAAAAAAAATATATCGACTATATTAAGTCAACATTTTGGTACATAGATACATGTGGGCTTTTTCGTTTTCTTCCCTGAAAGATGGGATTAGGCTGAGCAGCGGTAGCTGTCAGAAGCTCAAATTCCCTGCCTCCCAGAATGGGTACTTGTAATTAAAAGCTTAGCTCACCTTATCCTTCCAGTTTCCCAGGCGAAAAGTCAAAGCCTGCATTTAATTGCATATATATGTGTGCATGTTTCTAACACAAAGCTCCAAAGAGAAGCAGTGCTTAGGAGGCAAGGCTATACACAGACAGATGTTTAACACAGAGTCAAAAATAAAAGAAAACAGAGGAAAAGGGATGATGTGACAGAAATGTGGTACTCTGTTCCCTTGTGGTTTGTTACCAGCCAGAATAGGCAGTGCTTGTGGTTTGGCATTTCTATTTAGATAAGCAGCAAAAACAAACCAATCCAAGTATGCTGAATTTGCCTGATGATTTGCCATAAGCATCTGGTTGGCATATTTAATCAGAGTTCGGTCAGAACTCTGACTGATTAGAATATAGCAGAATCATTCTGTTGGGAGAAAGCCAGCAATGAGTGTACCCAGCAGAGCCTCTCTGTAGCAGAGAAGTCAGGCTGGGTGGTTTATCAAGAGGATGGCCATTCAGGGATCAAGATGCTGACCAACCTACTGGGATGGCAGGATGCAAAGCTCAAGAACTCTGGGCCAGAGATCAAAGTGCTTTCTAGTTTTTGTTTTTTTAAGTTTCCAATAGCAGCTAATAAACAGGATCTAGGTGGTCACGGCACAGTAGTAATGGTCATGGGAGGACTAGAAATTAAATAGCACAAATTCAGTTTTTGAGAGGGTTGGACAGCACTCATTTTAAAATACAGAACTTTTTGACTGGCTACACAGACCATATCATGATCAGCAGCAGCAAATTGAACTCAGTGATGAGCCTTGTCCTGGACTGAAAAACAAAGCCTGAGGATTATAGAGCAGAAAGGGAGGTCAGGATTATCTAGAATCACAGTGCCCAGTGAAGACAGGTCCTTAGGAAGCTACTGCTTAATAAAAATGAATGAATTCTTCCAGTACAAATGGAGAAACTTAGTCCTGGAAGGGAGAAGTGAGCGGTCAATGTTGAAGTGTTAGACAGTGCATCATCACAGCTAAAATCCAGCTTCTTTCCAAGGATACAGCACTTAACACTATTCTCTGCTACCTAACCCTGCAGAGCAATATGGAGATTTCCTGGGGCAGACAGTCAATTACGTGCGGGTGCTGAGGTCAATGGGAGTCAGCAGGCCCAAGCAGGCCTTTATGAGACTGTCACTGACAGTGCAAGAACAAAGCAGTCACCCTTTGTATCAAGACAACTGTGAAAAATGTTCTGGTCATTACTATTTGTGTGGCAATTACGACTGGGGTTTTCTATGGTGTAGTTTCAGAAAAGACGCTATTCAAGAGGCTGAACCACTGAGAAATAGAGTTAAAAACATTGGTAACTAGGGGTCACTGGGGTGGAATGTGCCTTTGGAGACCACAGTAGGCAGAGCACTCACTCTATGCCCCAGTGACCAGCACAAACTGGCCTCCCAGGTTGCATATCTTCATTCCATTTTTGGCCTCTCAGACGTTACACGATCCTTAGAGGTCTGGCCTGATTGACCTCTGGCCAAATTGCTGAAGTAAGTAACCTATTTCCCCTCTCAGGGTCTTAACCCTTATCTAAACATTCATCTTACTGAGGCTCCTGCATGCAACTAACTCCTCGAAGGCATTTGCTGATAAGACTGAAGTATTACCATCTATCCGGGTCCATATTCCCTCCTTACCTCCCTCTCTTCTTTCCTTCCAAATGGCGTGCATTTAATATGTCAGTTTTTTAATAGGCAAGGACATGAATCTATGATTGAGGAAATTCAGGGAAAGACAGAATGAGTGAGAACAAAAAGACGAAGAGCAGTATAGTCCTTTTACTGTTCCTAAATCATACAATGGAGCTAAAAACCTCCTTAAGTTTAGCCCTAGACTATGGCACTAAAAAGGGAAGCCACACACCAAGGCCCAGCAAACAACTGGTTTATTTCTTCAGGGGCGGAAATGAAAAAATTCACTGGACTTAAAGCAGAGGAACAGAGGAAACTGGCCCCAGGAAATTACCAAACAAGACGGGGTCCTTCTTTCCTTCACAGCACCACGGTTTAGGCAGAAAAGCATCCTGTTAAGATGCTCTAAACCCAAAACCTCACTCATCTCCTCTTGTGAAACTTTTATATGGCTTTATAGAAGGCAATTCTTTTTTTTTTTTAATACTAACTCTCACTTTTAAGTTCTGCCTGAAACCCTAGTTTTCTATCTCATCTCAGAAGTTCCTGCTTCAGAAAATCATCTTTGTTATTCTGTTTTCTCTCATTGTGTTAAGGACTAGGAGATCTTGTCTCTGAGTATTCTGTCCAGCTCTCTATAGTATATTCTCTGCTGCACAAGGACACACTATTCCTCTATTTCCAGGGAACATAAGACCACAGGTTTATTGATTTATAGTTGTTTAGCTGGTGTCTCCTAGCAACTGTTTAAGATACAGAGAGAAAGAGGTTTTCAACTCATAGAATCCCTTAGTACACAAAATAATATAGAACTTTAAGTCCTTTCTTTGAGCAAATAAAAAGGAAATAACATCAAACATTAGAAAGAGGTTGAGGGAAATAAAGAACAAGAGTGGGGCTGGAAGGTCTTCCTCACCTAAGCTCTGTGTGGGTTTCTTTCCTTTTGTTGTATGTGTGTCCTGATGGCTGGTTATATAGAAACATGGCTATTCTTCTGTTTTCTGTGTAGAATCAAGGCATTGATTGATTAAGGTCAGGGAAGAAACTATCAAGTGCTGGGGAGGGGGCCTGAATTTGTTAATAATACTGTTGACCCGTCCTGATCTATACTTTAGAGAGTCTAGGTAAATAGAAACATAGTGTTGAGTGCTGGCTATTAAGATGAAGAAAAGACCCAAGAAAGAACACATTTTTTGGAAGAAATAAGCAGTAACTCAAGAAAGTAAGATATGTTTTTTAAATCACATTATCTCCACCAGACATGAGTGTTTATGTGTAATTAGTAAGAGAATCCATGATTTATATTAGATTTTCAAATGTCTATAATAGCACAATAAGACATGAACTCTCTGTTGAGTTTCCTTTAACAGTATGTTGCTTGATTATTCCAGACCTGCCTCAGTTATGGTATAGGCATGAAATGAAGGGTTATTTATCCACGCTATGACCAGGGTATTAAAAGAGAACTCAAGTCTCATGGGCATATTTGCAATGGCAGCATTAACAGTAAGAAAATCTGTGGGGAAGTTGGTCCTTAGAGGCAAAGTGGCATTGAATAGTTCAGTTCCTCTTTCTCTGTAGTAAGCTATCTCAACAGTGCTGGCCATAGACGTGTGAGTGTTACCTTTACCCCAAATGGTGTTGTTTTGGTAATAAGGAGTAAAAACTTTTGTATACAATGATATCCACTGAACTACATGTAAATTATATTCAAATGAAAGGCCAGTTGGCACCAGCAGGCTTCTTGTAACAGATATCACAGATTTTAAAATAATAGATCCAAACTATAAATATACTTATGGCAGAAAGTGAAGAGGAACTAAAAAGCCTCTTGATGAAAGTGAAAGAAGAGAGTGAAAAGTTGGCCTAAAGCTCAACATTCAGAAAACGAAGATCATGGCATCCGGTCCCATCACTTCATGGCAAATAGATGGGGACACAGTGGAAACAGTGTCAGACTTTAGTTTTTTGGGCTCCAAAATCACTGCAGATGGTGGCTGTAGCCATGAAATTAAAAGACGCTTGCTCCTTGGAAGGAAAGTTAATACCAACCTAGATAGTATATTCAAAAGCAGAGACATTACTTTGCAGACTAAGGTCCGTCTAGTCAAGGCTATGGTTTTTCCTGTGGTCATGTATGGATCTGAATGTTGGACTGTGAAGAAGGCTGAGCACTGAAGAATTGCTGGTTTTGAACTGTGGTGTTGGAGAAGACTCTTGAGAGTCCCTTGGACTGCAAGGAGATCCAACCAATCCATTCTGAAGGAGATCAGCCCTGGGATTTCTTTGGAAGGAATGATGCTAAAGTTGAGACTCCAATACTTTGGCCACCTCATGCGAAGAGTTGACTCATTGGAAAAGAGTTTGATGCTGGGAGGGATTGGGGGCAGGAGGAGAAGGGGACGGCGGAGGATGAGATGGCTGGATGGCATCACTGACTTGATGGACATAAATCTGAGTGAACTCTGGGAGTTGGTGATGGACAGGGAGGCCTGGCATGCTGTGATTCATGGGGTTGCAAAGAGTCAGACAGGACTGAGCGACTGAA
>SJYQ01000326.1:28370-103304 GCA_006410935.1 Redunca redunca | reverse complement strand
GTTGGACTGTGAAGAAGGCTGAGCACTGAAGAATTGCTGGTTTTGAACTGTGGTGTTGGAGAAGACTCTTGAGAGTCCCTTGGACTGCAAGGGGATCCAACCAATCCATTCTGAAGGAGATCAGCCCTGGGATTTCTTTGGAAGATGCTAAAGTTGAGACTCCAATACTTTGGCCACCTCATGCAAAGAGTTGACTCATTGGAAAAGAGTTTGATGCCGGGAGGGATTGGGGGCAGGAGGAGAAGGGGACGGCGGAGGATGAGATGGCTGGATGGCATCACTGACTTGATGGACATAAATCTGAGTGAACTCTGGGAGTTGGTGATGGACAGGGAGGCCTGGCATGCTGTGATTCATGGGGTTGCAAAGAGTCAGACAGGACTGAGTGACTGAACTGAACTGATAAATACACTTATCCTGCCTTATCCTTACCTCTTATCCTACCTCCACAAAGAGATGGTAATGAAAGGCAAACTGAAGAGGCACATGTTGGACCATCAAGGAAGCACATGTCTTGGAGTTCCTTGGTTTACTCAGTGTATTAATACATTATAGCTGTCCTGCTTATCTTGCAGGATAGTTATAAGAGCCAAATGTTCAGTGAATGTGAAAGCATTTTACAAACAGCAAAGGGTGTTTCATTATCACTGTGTATATACATATCAGTGCCCGATCCATTAAGCATTCCCCTAGTGAAAAGGAAAATATGGCCCAAACATCAGGCAGTCTGAAAAATTGAATTGTAACTCTAAATATGTGTTGTCTTAGATCCAATGATTCAGTGAAAAATATAATACAAAATTATATATCAGAATATAACCAGATTTATATTAGTTATATTTTAATAAGGTTTATGAGAGTTGTTTATAAGAACATAAAACTTTAATAGTAAATTCCCTACATACAAACCTTTAAGTTACAAACTTTCAAAGATGCAAATTTGTGTGCCAGCCGCTGTATGTCAGCTGTTGTACTATACTACTGTGGTTTTTAAAGTACTGATGTTGTTTAGTCACTAAGTTGTATCTGACACTTTTGTGACCCCATGGGCTGTGGCCTGCCAGGCTCCTCTGTCCAAAGGATTTCCCAGGCAAGAACACTGGAGTGGGTTTCCATTTCCTTTTCCAGGGGCTCTTCCCAGCCCAGGGATCAAACTCACGTCTCCTGCACTGCAGGCAAATTCTTTGCTGCTGAGCCACCAGGGAAGCCCTCGAGATACTGCATTATAAGATTGAATTTTTTGTTTTTTGTGTTTGTTTGATTTTTATGTATTCTTTGTGTGAAAAGTATTAAAAACCTGTTATAGTACAATACTGTAGCTGATTCTGTCAGCTGAGTACCTAGGCAACTTTGCTGGACTTAGAAATGCACTCTTGTATGGTACAAACCAAACTCATTTGTATATAGGGCACTTGCTGTAACCAAAATGCTCCTTAATAACAAAAATTTTTGAACAAATAATGATATTAACACACAATAGAAATCAATGAACCCATTAAAAAGGATGATGTAGTTATATGTTGATACAGAAATCTCTGGATGAGAAAGAGTACCCTCTTTAACATCTTTAGCTCCTCAAAGGCCCAAACAACTAGGCCCAAAATACTTCCTACCTACCACTGTCAAGATTCAACCATGAAAAAAAAAATAGTAACTATGTATGGTGATGGATGTTAACTGGATTACTGTGGTGAGCATTTTACAAGATATACAAATGTCAAATTATTACATTGTACACTTGAAACTAACAAAGTTATGTCAATTCTACATCAGTTAAAAAAAAAAAAAAGATTGGACATGAAAAGGCAAAGTAGTGCAAGGATACACATAACCCACTTCACATTTGCCTGGCCACCACAGTACTTATCATCAGCATTAAAGCAAGCATCTCCCATAGACCATCAAATTTCCAATGGCTCAGTGGGTAAAGAATCTGCCTGTAATGCAGGAGACACAGGAGATGTGAGTTCGATCCCTGGGTCAGGAAGATCTCCTAGAGAAGGTAAATGGCAACCACTCCAGTATTCTTACTTCAGTTAAGCATGATGAAGTCAACATTTTTCCTTCTTTCTTTCCCCTCCCCTTCCTGCCTACTTACTTTTCCTGATGCCAGGCACATTCTCTTTATGCCTTTCATCATAGAAAAGAAAAGCTGTTTGCTGGAAAGATTGGAGAGTCATATATTAACAAGTTTCTCTTACTCAAAACTTATATTCCATTTCCTACCATATCGATGTAGAGGGTATGGAGGGAATAAAGAAGTTATATGTTTTGAGACTGCTCTTAAGGTAAGTTCCTTTTCATGTAAATTTCAAAATTACCTTTTTCTCCCTTATTAAAAATTATCCCTCTCTCATTTAAAATTACTCTCTTTTTCTCCCTCATTTTTTTTTTCAGATGGTAAAACCGAAAAACAATAAAGTTGAAGAATTTCTTAAAGCCACAAAATAAGACATGGCATGGCATTTTTTGCAATGTCTATTACTTATTGAATGACATGCCAATCACTATATTAGGTGCAGGTAACATATAGCCATGGTCTTTGCCTTTAAGAACTTCATACTCTAGAAAGATAATCTGTGAGGAAAAACTGGGACACAATAATTTGACCAGATTCCTTACACAATCTTCTAAAATAATTTGGGAGTAGCAGTACTTGTCTTGTTAAGAGATTTTTATTTTACAAACACACAAACTCAGAAGAAAAGTAAAGAAATTCTCTGAGATCACAAATCTGGCCTTTGGGTCGGAAGGCCCTAAGTTAAGCAATGCATGTAAACTCAGATTATTTGAACAACTTTACACTGCATGCAAATTGTTGTGCTAATTTGTTTTTTAAGGCAAACCTCCACAAATCTGATATTAATATTTACTTACCTAAAATTCAAAATATGATCTAAGGAAGTAGATTTGAAGTGCTGCCTCTTCTTTTTTTTTTTTTTTAAAGAAGCAAACCTTTAATCAGAGGAAATTTGGAGATTCAGGCAATGTGTTTAAATTGAGGCAGTAAACATATTAACGAACAATTAGATATATAAACACAATTTTCAAGTGGGATCATGGCAGCATGGACCATGCTCACTACACTGCTATAGATTAGTTATAATAAGTCCTCATTGCAAATAGGTGGCTTGGATTTCATGGTCATTCACAACATTACAGAAAAAATGCTACTTATTTATGTGTGTCTTCCTTAAATAACAGAGTAAAATATAAGGAATGGATAATTGTGTCACATTTAGCTATATTTTACACGATGTCAATTTCTTTTATTTTTGTGGTGATATTTTTGCATTTTTGTAACTGCTATCCAAGTAACCTTAATGAGAAGATATGAGATTTCCAAATAGGGGAAAGACATTCGTTCTCATCTATGTATAAGTGAACAACTAGACATGGAAAAAGAATAAGGAAATAAAAGCCTAGAGGTCCTCATCATTTTCTCTTTTCCAAGGCTTATTGTACAGAGATGAAATACAAATGAAGAGGGGAACCTGGGTAGCACCCTCCCCTCCTGGATTTGTAGCTGCCCTCCACATCTGCCTGTCATGTCATCCAGGGGTCCCCACTGTGAAAGCGCTGGACTGAATATTAATGGTACTCAAAACACAAGTCCATCACCTTTTCTTTTGCTTCTAAGTTGTGAATACATTAGCATCTCTGGCTGACTGAGTGCCCATCAGCAACCTCAAAATATATCCAAGGCTTAAATTAAAACACAAAAAACGTGCTTTCAAATGCCATGTCGACAATGTTGCCCATATGAATGGAATATTAGAACTGGCACTTGGAAATATTATTCAGTATTTCATTTCCCCCTTAAATGTACGGTGTCTGTAAAAATGAAAGCTGCTGACTTTTGCTTAGATTTCTTACCATTCACTAAGGGCAGCATGGAGCCTGACACAGGAATCAACATAGACCAAGAAAGCACCAGAAAGGGCAGAAGAGCTTCGCAGCTGCTTTAAGATAAACTCTTTACTTACTTCATGCACTTCCTAAATCTAGACTGCTAGCATGATGTCTCTAACTGCTCGATGTCAGTGCATTGTCAAAACGAAGGGTACCGCTTGGTATCTTTTTAATTTGCAGCTTTCTAGTGCTATTTGAGAGTTGGGATGCTTTTAATAGTATGCAGTCATTTTCTCATAACAAACTAGTTTTAATTTCATGCGAGGAGTATACAGAGTGTAAACAGGGGAAATGTGCCTTGGTTGCTCATGGACTGGGGACTGACATCCGGCAAGATATGGTTTAATCACCAGTCTCAAAGTCAGCAGTCTATCAGACTAGTGACTTTCCAACTTCCAACCATTAGTCTGCCCAGCTTTTACAAAGGCACAGAGGAAAGAGGGGTACATGCTGCAGGATGATTTATTGGAGTTGTAATGCTGGAACAGCACAAAAACCCCATAAATATTCTTCTTAATGTTTTACTTTATATGACAGCCTGCAAGTGATGTATTGTGTGACAATTTTCAAGATGGCTATATAAACACATTTTTTGCTGCCGCCTAATATATGATGAAGTCTCCACAGGCTAATATATGGAACCAGGGTGTGTTCTGGTGTGCACAGTCCTGATAATAGAGATTTCTAAATCTAAAAAATCTATCTTGACTTTGTACTATGGGTTTCTTCTCAGCATCACAAAAGCAAAAAAAAGAAAAAAGGTGAAAGCAAGAATAAAACAGTCAACAGTGAGACATGACATGTGTTTCCATTCTTATGAGAATCTGATTTTCTGCATAAACACAACTCACCGCTTTAGAATCTCTTCTCATCTCTATGAGGCCCTATATATAGCTAATGTTTTGATAGTGCCTTTTAAACAAGATATTTCAAATTAGATAAATGATTAATGTTTCTTAGTAAAACAGTCAAAGTCACTAAAAATATAACAACCTTGCAGAAAGACTCCTAGTACCCATTGAAATGAGACACTGTAACACAACCCAGTATTTATTATTCTGTTTCTGAAAACTGGCCCGAGTCTGACACTCTACATAACTTTTGCCTGAACCATGCTATGGCTTGCAGCAAAGGAGTGGGGAGGAGAAGCTATCTGGAAATTAGGACATTTAGGCTTGGAGGAATAGTCCTAAGGTAGATGTGGTAATTCCAAGGTAAGAGAGTTTGAAGTCCAAATTGCTAGATTCGGAATAACACTAGGAATCCACTAGGTTTAGGTGAGGTTTCCAAAAGGCCTGATTTAATAGAAGAGAAACAAAGAAGGACAAAAGAGGGACTGACTTGATCCCTAGCAACAGGTAAAGCAACTGAGTTAACTGGCAGGGGGTTTCCCTGGGGTTTAAGCAGGGCAACGGCCAGTGACTTAGGCTGCTGGGAATAGGAGCTAGACCTGGAAGAAGAGATGTGCAGGAGCTAGAAGTAGGCAACTGGGCTTGGGCTTGGAGGTCATTGCTAGGGGCCCAGAAGGGCGAGCAGCTCAGGGGCAATGGAATGGAAACGCAGAAGGAAGAGAGGGAAGTGTGAACAGATAAAGCAAGCAGAGCTTGGTGCTGATGCAGTCTTTGGGAGAAAAGGGACACCTGGTGTAGGGCTACAGACTAATGTTCTTATTCCTGCTGGTAGAGATTTAGTTTCTAATATACCACCAGGCCTGAATCTTAATGATTCAGGAATTAGATGGAGCCAAGCAATCTTTCGGGAGCTCTTCAGGAACCACAGCTGGGAGTACAGTAGCAGGAACTGACAAAGAAGTCCATACATAGCTGGGATCTTTTTTTTTTTTTTTCTTTTTTAGGATATTTTAAATAAATGGGAGAATCCATTTAAAGAGACACATTCGTTGCTTCAAGAATACATAAAAGTTAACTATTTAGAGGAAGCGAATTTGTACAGATGTATATTTTGGTCACTTGCAAATAAACATAGGAAGCCCCGGTGGCTCAGTGGTAAAGAATCTGTTTTCAATGAAGGAGATGTGGGTTTGATCCCTGGGTCTGGAAGATCCTCTGGAGAAGGAAATGGCAACCCACTCCAGTATTCTTGCCTGGAAAATTCCCTGGACAGAGGGGCCTGGTGGGCTACAGTCCATAGGGTTGCAAAAGAATCGGACACGATTTACTGACTAAACAACAACAACAAAATAAATATATAAGCCACATGCCCAAGAATTATTCTACAGGGGTATAGTATGCATTCAGGCTGGTCTGACCACACTTTGAAGGGAAATGTACTTCTAAAGCAAGGTCTTGATTCTTGCTATCGGTATGGAAAGAAATGTAGTATTATGACTACTTCCTTACTAACAAACTAAATCCTTGGGAGAGGAGGGCGTGGAAGCATGAATAATACGATAGTTAAGGTCCCTTCCAACCTTAACAGCCTATGATCCTATGACTCGTTCTTTCATGTAGCACACTGGCGCTATTGAGGGCTGTATCCTAAGAAACAGTAGAATTCCATCTGCACAAGGACTGTTTTGGAGAGGAGAGAAATTCTCGACGCTTGTTGCTTCCTGAACGTGATTATGCAGTGGTGAGGAGCCTGCGATTCCCCAGTCCCTCCACCAATCCAGACCATCCACCTGTCAGGGAGATGGCAAAGTTTACTGAAAAGAAGACAAACTGCTCTAATACCAAATCAGATGAATTCTGTATTCATCTATACTCATTGAATCTGGAAAGGCAGAAGTTGGAAAGCCTGGAGTATAGCAACTGAGCCTGATTTGGTCACAATGCTTCCTAATCCCATCTAACACTGCTCAAATTAACATGGCATCATTTCCCTTCATGAAAATGAGCTCACTTTCTCAAAGGCCTTTGAAGAGAAAAAAGATGACTTTTCCAGCAGCAAAACTGACAAACCCTACATAGGCACTGCTGATTTTTATTTACTGGGTCAATTAAATATTCTTTAAGAAATTCTTGAATATTCTATGACTAGTTTGATAGATGTTCTCATTTTATATATAGTTTCAGCTCAATAACCATTGATTGAGCCAAAGAGATGAAACTAGAAGCAAGTAACAGTATCTAATCTCATGGCACTTACCATCCATCCCTCTACTGTTCAATACAGTAGTCAGTACCCAAATGTGACTACTAATCACTTAAAATGTGACTAGTCTGTATTGAGATCTAATGTAATGTTAAATACACATCAGTTTTCAAAGATTTGGTATGAAAAAATAGAAAATGAGACTTGTCATTAATTTTTAAATTTTTTATGTAGATTACACATTGAATGATAGTATTTCGGTTACATCAGGATAAGAACACATTAAAATATACTTCCTCCTTTTAAACATTTCTTAATGTGGCTAATAGAAGATTTTAACTTACACCTGTGGATCACAGTAGTGGTTTACGTAATATTTTTATTGGATGGAACTCATCTATAACCTAACAGAGATAGAACCAGTAAACTTAAAGTGAGACAAATGTGTGTGTGTGGGTTAGTTGCTTAGCTGTGTCTGACTCTTTGTGACCCCATGGACTGTAGCCTACCAGGCTCCTCCATCCATGGAATTTTCCAGGCAAGAGTACTGGAGTGGGTGAGACAAATGTGGCAAGTGCTAAAAAGAGGCCACAAGTGAAATATTATGGAAACCTGGAAAGACTATAAGCCATAAGCGATTTTGCCCAGCTCCCTGCTCTTCAAATCTATACATTACTGGGAATCCACATCTAACTTTCGGTCTTTCCTGCTGCTCAGTTCAGTTCAGTTCAGTCGCTCAGTCATGTCTGACTCTTTGTGACCCCATGAATCACAGAACACCAGGCCTCCCTGTCCATCACCAACTCCCGGAGTTCACTCAAACTCACATCCATTGAGTTGGTGATGCCATCCAGCCATCTCATCCTCTGTCGTCCCCTTCTCCTCCTGCTCCCAATCCCTCCCAGCATCAGAGTCTTTTCCAGTGAGTCAACTCTTTGCATGAGGTGGCCAAAGTACTGGGGTTTCATCTTCAGCATCAGTCCTTCCAATGTACACCCAGGACTGATCTCCTTCAGAATGGACTGGTTGGATCTCCTTGCAGTCCAAGGGACTCTCAAGAGTCTTCTCCAACACCACAGTTCAAAAGCATCAATTCTTCGGCGCTCAGCTTTCTTCACAGTCCAACTCTCACATCCATACATGACCACTGGAAAAACCATAGCCTTGACTAGACAGACCTTTGTTGACAAAGTAATGTCTCTGATTTTTAATATGCTATCTAGGTTGGTCATAACTTTCCTTCCAAGGAGTAAGTGTCTTTCAGTTTCATGGCTGCAATCAACATATGCAACCAATAATTAATTAGCCTCCTGTCTAAGGCCAGCACATTGTAGTGCTTTCCTTGCTTCTTGGAGACCTACTGAACAAGAGTATTTTTAATTTTGATCTTCTCTACTAGACCTTTCTCTGTATGTCTTTCATAACTAGAAACACTTTTTTCCCCCCAGCCTATGTTTACCTTTAGCTACCTTTGTCCTTCTTTCTACTCCTTCAGAGCCAGTTTCCTTATAATAGTTCTTACTTGCAGTGTTATTTTGCCTCCCATTCACATCTCAGTTCAAGGCAGTCTTGCTCTGCCTTGGGTCCCCATGGGTCTGCTGAAGATTCTTTTGCCAGTGTTCCCCATGACTTTCTTTTGGCTAAATCCAAAAGGCACTTCTCATTCTTCATCTAGCACAATTTCTTAGGAGCATTAAATTCCTGTTGATCACACCTTGTCTTATTTCTTGCCGATGTGCTATCACACTTCTGGTTTTTTTCCTCCCACTTCTCTGGCCATTTCTGCTTAGCCTTCTTGACCATTCCTTAAATACTGGTATTTTTCAGAGTTATGGGCCTTCCTGGTGGTACATACTGTAAAGAATCTGCCTGCAATGCAGAAGACCCAGGTTTGACCCCTGGGTCAGGAAGTCCCCTGGAGAAAGGAATGGTTACCCACTTCAGTATCCTTGCCTGGAGAATTCCACGGACAGAGGCCCTGACAGGTTACTGTCCATTAGGTCACAAAGAGTCAGACACAGCTGAGTGACTAACACTAACACTTTCAGGGTTTTATTTTAGGTTCTCACTTTTGCATATTCATGTTGGTGATATTGTGCCCTGTTACTGAGTTAGTGAACATCAGTTTATTGAAGATGAACAAATCTAAATTTTCAAATTATCTCTCTCCCCTTTCTTGTTCTGTAAGTCCAATGTCCTATTGGAAAATCTTTCCTATCATAATAGGATAGCTCAATCATAACTATTGTAAGTCCTTACTCTCCTCCCAGTATCGGCTTTCATCACTTCTTTGATTTGTTCTATGCTCAGATTATTGGGAAATTCTGTGTATTGCTTAAATATTCTCTGCCTTTTTTCACCCGTAGGCCGTCACATATCTTTTCCATCTGTATCGAGCCTTCTCCCCTTTCCCTTATTCATCATTCTGATGTGTGGTGAGTTTTTATTCCAGCTTTAGCATAGATGTCAGTTTTGCTCAGAATTCTGCCTTCATTGCTCAAGCCTTGGCTAAGTTCAGTTTCTATGGGTCACCATAGAAACCTGTGGTTCCTCCATATACCTTTGCACACTGTTGTGCTTGTCTTTCACCTCTCCCTCGGCTTAGAAATCCTAAAGGCAGGAAACTCTTATTGATAAATTATTCATCATGTATTTCTAGCAACTAATGCTGTCCATAACTAACATATGGTAACTCATCAATAAAAGAGTATTGTCTATGCAAAGAAGTATACAACTTCAGATGGACAGAATGAATGGTTTTCTGGCAGAAATAGCATTAGAGCTGGATCTTGATAGATGATGAAGTTTTATCATCTGAGATGTTATTTTACATAGTAGAAATAACAAAAGTAACCAGAAAAATAGTGATAGAAATGTAGGGAACATATTATAGGCCAGTTGGGAAGCAGATCAAATATATGTGGGAGGGATAGTATAAGGGGAGATGACAGAGAACCTTTGTTATGAAAGAACTTGAATGCCAGGCCAAACTTGTACTTCATTTTTGAGTGAGTGAAGGTTAACAGGAGATCGTAAAATGTTGAGAAGGAATGAAATGATTGGTGATGTTTACCAAAAATAGTAGCAGTATTTTGTAGGATGAATAAGAGTAAATGTTTTGATATTTTAATAATACTAAAAGTTAAAATTTCTTACTATAAAATATATGGAGTGATGTAAAGTAGAAAGAAAAGAAAAAATGAGTGGGTGATAAAAGAAACAAGGAAAAGGCTTACCATCTGAATGAGGGCAGGCAAGTAGAAACAATCAAAATCAAGCCAAAATAGGCCTTGACTAGAAGCCTTAATTATCTTCAAGCATAAATGATCACTAGGAACCTCATAATCCTGCCAATGTATAAATATGGCCACATGTGCTTGTGAAAGCAGATACCAAGGCTGGTACATAAGTAACTCCTACAGTTGAATCAGCAGAGATAGGAGGAATTTTTATTTTTTTTTTATCATTTTGCGGCATACAGATCAGTCCAGAAGGGTAAACTCAGTACCATTTTTATCTAGGCATTTGGACTAGATTGATGGATTCTCAGAAATTAGGAAGTGTCCCTTGAAGAAGGAAAGGAAAGATTTTGGCATCATCAAGGACAAACCATTTCTTCTATATCCTCTTAAAAATCAAGCCATTATGTAGGATGGTACATAGGAATTACTAGTTTGAATAAGAATAGTGTAGAATGGCAAATGGGAGAGACTGTCAAGGGTCATTCAAAAACTTTACTTTTCTCATTTAAAAAGTTGGGCTGTCCTTTTTGAAGAAAACATGCATTACATATGCTTCAATTCCTCTATTCCTATCAACATGTTTACCTATAAGAAGCCACCTCTCCATTGTGATGAAGTAAAGGGGCTTCTGGCTCTTAAATAGAAAGGTAGACAAGAAGAGAGAAAGCCCACCCACATATTTAATTACTTTGTTCTTAATTTCAAATCAGCTATTTCGATATACAGATGATAAAGACCATTCTAGGGGGCATTCTCCTGTAAGCTAGTGACATGAGATGTGAGAAGCAGAAGACATGGTAGGCAGCTACAGAGCCTCTGTGGCCCATTCTATTTCTGCCCCACAGGTTTTGAGATCAGGGGGAGCTAACACTTTTATAACTGCATAATATTTAAGATCCATTTAGATTTGACATTTTTTGGTGGAAGAGGAAGGTTTGGTCTTTGTTATGGGTTTTGGGCACAAAGCTTCTAAAATCCTTGACATTTCCCAAATGATACAAGTGTCCTTTTTATTCAGGAGCCCCTAGGGCCATACCTGGGATTAAACTGATGATACTCATGGTGGCCCCCACACAGCTTCAGGGTGGGACCAGGCACCAGAAGAAGACCAACCGCATGATTAGAGAGTTGGGATTTTGATCCAGCCTGACCTCTGGGGGAAAGGAGGCTGGATATTGAGTTCAATCATAAAATCAATTATTTAATCAAGTGTGTTTATTCAATAAAACCCCAATATCCAAGGAGGATGATCACCCTGACTTCATGAAGAAAGGGCCACTGAAGCTCTGCATTTTGGGCTCTCCCAAATGTTTCCGGTATGTCTCTTCATTCGACTGGCCCCGATTTGCATCCTTTATAATAAAACTGTAATATAACCATAATACTTTCCTGAGTTCTGTGTAATATTACAGAGGATTATTGAAACTGAGGGGGTCCTAAGAACCCCTGAATTTTTTGCCCATCAGTCAGAAGTGTGAGGCTGGAAAGCCCTTATGTGCAGCTGGCATCTGAAGTCAGGATAGCCCTACTGGAGATGACAACCTTAAACCTGTGAAGTCTGACACTAACTCTGAGTGTTTAGTGCTGGAACTGAATTGCACTACATCAGCTGGTGTCAGAATAAACAATATTTCCTTGTGCAAGGTCAGAGATAATTAATGCCAAAAAGAGGATGGAACCACTCTTTAACTCAACTTTTAGAACATATGCTTGAAGAGAAGTATGATTGGCATAAGACTGCTAAATTCTAACAAGTTTGGGTGAAAGGCATGAATCTGGTGGTTCTTCTGCCCTTAGTGAGTTATAAAGAAAAAGAGTATCATGGCAGCCTTGTAACCTTGTTGCCCTTTTAATCCTCAAAAAGGTTACTCGTTGTTAGTGCAGGCATTAGAAATATGTTAAGTAGACTATGGGTCAAGCTTGTCCCATATAGCATCTCATTTGTGTCTCACAGAGAATTTGAGACTGGTAACCAGAAGCTATGCTTGACATCTGGTAAATACTTCCATTTTTCTCTCTCATATAAAACCTGCTGAATCATATTTCAAATTTGCAAGGTTACGTTCTCATTCTTCCCGGAGCCTTTGGGTGGAGGAAGGGAGAGAGAGAGAGGGGAACAAGGATGAACATGGTATTAGGTTCCTACTCTCATGCTACCTACCTCTCAAAAGGCTCCTACATCAAACAGCACTGAGTGAAGAGAGACAAAAAAGCACCATCAGGTCTCTCTCTCTACTAAAGAAGTTTAGACTTTCAACATGATGAATTCTCTTTGATAAGAGAATAAAGAAAAATGCTGTCTCTAGAGGAAGCTGCCTGGGTTCCCATGGTCTTCACAATAGGCAAAGCACCAGCCATCCGCCTCTCCTGTCTCCTCCTTGTTTTGTCTCTTCCACATGGCTAAAATGAAAGACACAGATGTCCGATTCTACTCAAATATTTTCTTTTAAACTACAGAGAGAGACTGCTACCTCCCTCCATTTGAAGGATTGAGCTTTTGGGAGAAAAGAAACCACAAAAGGACATTTTCGTTAGAGGCTGCTGAATAATGAGGCCATGAAGTATGGACGGGACATGTGGTCCTTTTAAAGCATCGTCAGAAGGATCAGTGCAGTAGTCATTCAGCCATTTGCCCAAAGGAGCAAACACCAGGCCCTCTGGTGACACCGTGCTCTTTCTTCTTTCCCTGTTTCTCTAACGTTTTGATTAAATATTTAATCTTTAAAAGTTATGTCAGGAGCTTGAGAAAAATTAATCTTGGGCCAGTCAGTATTAGATTTTTGAGTGAGAAAATGAGTTCCCCTGCCTGCTTCTGGATCCAGCAGGATCATGAGTGATTTCAGTGCTTTAAAGGAAAATTGCTTATATCCTGAGAGCTGAACTGTCCTTGGAATCCCAGTTAGTGTCACTTTAAGATTAATGGAATCCTAACAAATGGAAATTTAGAATTTAAATCATCTGGCTGCCTTTTTGCTCAGCAAGTAGAGCTATTGTTTGAAAAATTTGACCCGTTCCAGTTTTCCTGTTCTTCCTTCAGCCTCGTTTTGTGCAGAGAAACACAATTCCAGATACATGCAGATAAATTCACACCTCCTAGCCAGCCAAGGTCTGCTGGAAACTACATTCACACTCTCATCCTTTACCCATTAAGTTTCAAAACATTTATAGCATTTGTGAAGTCACAGTTCCTAGATTCTTGTTTATACTGGAAAACCCCAATTCCTATCTTGTATCCATATTAAAACTTATGATTACATCATTTTATTGGGTGACAAATTGATTGTGACTATAAATCTATCGGAATTTCCAATGATGGAAATTCAAGGCTCAGACTAAAATTCCACAGAGTGGCCAGAGTCTCTGTGCATGTCAGGTCGATGTTATCTGTGCGCTCTTTCCAGTCTGCACAATATTTATGTATTCTTTTCTGGAGAGTATCCATGCTGATGATTGGCAGTCATTAAAAGAGACATGACAACGGATTTTAGTCTTTAACTGTGCTCAGACACATGCTCCTACACAGAGATACTGGCCATTCCTGAGTCTTTACCCTAGCTATGGTTCTCTCTTCTCCTGTGTGGTGACGACAGCCCATCATTTAAACATCAAACAGACTTAGCCCTTCCTTGCGCACTTCCTAGTCAGTGATTTTTGGTATGGTAATATTGGATATATCTTATCACCATGTTTTATTTTCTTCATGCATGAAAATTAGCATAAGGATGCCTACTTCAAAATATTATTGGATGGATTAAACAAAAAGCTATACTTAAAAGCTCAGCATAAAGTGTGACCCATAACAAGGCCTAAAAACATGCTAGATTCCTACTCATGAAGAAAGTCACAAAGCCTAAAGCATCATCTGAAAAAAGAAGGAACCATTTAGAACATTTGAGCCAAGGTCAGGAATGTTTTCTTTCCAAGGCAGAGAACTGGTATTCCATTGTGTATGAACTTGTCCTAAATCTTCAACTCCTCATCCAAAAAGCTATAAAACTGTTTGCTGGATAGCCATTCAAAAGGGAGAGAGTGGGGAAGAAAGGATATAAGTGTGCTCCTCCCTCTTCTAGGACACTGTCATTTTGGTTTAAATATCATTGTTTGCATATTTTTTATCTGAACTGAGAAAGGCTACTTTCTTATACCTAATCACCAGGAAGCAGCAGGCAGCAGTCTTGGAAGCTTTTATCAATATGCCAATTTTTATTTTAGTTTATAATTTAAAAAGTGAGAGTAAAGTGACATAGATGTATCATTTCAAAGATGATTTTAAACATATTAAAAAGTTCGCTCTCTCTGTGTGTCTGTTGTGAGACTCGGTAGAAGGAGGAAAAACATGGAAATTCAGTAGAAAACTAAAATGAGAAATAACCAGGATCCAGAGAAGGAAAAAGTAGCAATATCAACCACCCTGACTTCCTGCATTTATCAAAATTATCAGCATGGCAAAAGAACATAAAGGTAGATGAAACAAGAAAAACAATAATAAGGAGGCAACATAGACTGGAAAAGATAACATCAATACCCCCATTGCTTTGGTTAAAATTACCATTGTGTCAAATGTTTGCTAACTTTAGTGTATACAGAGATAAACTGGGCATTAGAAAATTGCATAGAACTGACTTCAATCTGCTTTTTTTGGGAGCAAATACTTCCAATGTGAATAATAATATTAATATTAATATTTTTAATTTAAAGTATAACAGAAAATATTTATCTGAAAGTTGAATTTGAAGTATGTTCTTGGAACTTTAATGGGGTGAGGTGGGAGTGTGATGCTCTTTCACCTAAAAAAACATATGTTAGAATGAACACGTCTAACCACAATGTCCATTTTTTCTACAATCTGTACATATGTGTTCAGAGTGACAAGGCAGAATTTCCTCTTCACTTTACTTCCTTTTGCCCTCCCTTCATCACTCCTTGAGTAAGAGGTGCCTTTGGTAAGACAGAGAAGAAGTCAGACATATTTAAGCATAATAACACATCAAAGTCATGCTATGTGAGTTGGCCAGTATTATCAAGAGGAAGAGGCCTTTGTCCATAGATGTACTGCTCTGAGGAAAAGATCTTTCAGAAATATCACCAAAGTTGCACAATAAAAATTGACACTCCCTTCCAGGACAATCTTATAGACACAAAGACCTTGGGATGTGCTTAGAGCCAGCACAGCTTGGCAGAACTGGGGAATCAAAACAAATGACCAAGGCAAACATGAAGGGGTATATAAAAAGAAAGGATGGTCCAAGAAGACACTGTGGATGCCCTTTGTCTCAATGGAAAAATTAGAAGGAAAGGAAAGGAGATCTTCCCACATCTTCAGGTCTCTCTACCAACCCAAATCTAACGCTATTCTTATCTGGCTCCATGTCTTAGTTTAAACTGCTCCAGCTTCACGGCTTCAGTGGCATGCTCCTTTCTGGCTGCTCTTTTAAAATCATGTTATTTAAAACCGATAAATTTCCTGTATTTATCCTTTAAATGTTGGTGTTTCTCAAAGTTTGGTCTGGTTTCTTCTGTTTTTCTTACTCTTAGAAACTTCACAGGACAGTTCTTTCTAATCCCATGGTATCAATTGCCAACTATATGCAGATGATTCACACACACACACACACACACATACACACACAGGCACACAACACCAGATGTCTCCTGTACTCTAGGCATGAATATCCAACTGGCTAATTAAGCACTTATACACATGCACTTCTGAAAATCAGTGTGTCAAAGCTAAAATTCTTCCCCCCAACAAATTTACTTCCCCTTATCATGATTCCAGCAATTGCTCAAGTATATTTAGTTGTTATCCTTGACTCTACTCACTTTGTAAGCCCCTCAATGCAATCAATAACTCAATCTCATAGAATCTAGCTCATCAATCTCTTAAATCTTTCTACTTCCTTCCACTGTTACTACCAACACTGTCATTCAAGGCAACATAGTTCACCATGAACACTACAATAACCTCCTATTTGGTCTCCTTAGGACTGTGTTAGTCTCTCCAAATCCATTTTACACTCTGTAGTTAGAGCAGTATTTTAAAAACAATTTCACATGGCACTTCCCTTTGTTTTCTTTCAAATGTAGTTCAGTCTCCACCGCACCCACCTCCCTATCCACACACTACTGCCCTGCTCACTTTTCCAGCTCTGTCTCTAGCTTCCCCTTCACTAGCAATCCAGTCAAGCCATAATAAATGCATTCCACATCTTCAAAAACCCATGTGGTCTTTTTGTTTGTTTAATACTACTAGTGTAGTATTCAAAAATGATAAAATTTATCCAGAGGAGACACACAAATGACCAAGAGGTACATGAAAAGATGTTTAATATCACTAGTAACAAGGGGAATACAGATCAATAACACAAGATATCACCTTGCACTTGTCAGAATGGCTATTATCAAAAAAGACAAGAGATAACATATGTTGGTGAGGCTGTGGAGAAAAGAGAACCCATGTGTACCTTTTTTGGGAATGCAAATCGGTGCAGTCACAATGAAAAACAGTATGGAGGTTACTCAAACAGTTAAAACTAGAACTACCATTTGATCCAGTAACCTCACTTCTGGGTAAATGGCCAAAGGAAATGAACATAGGATGATCTTGAAAAAAATATCTCTAGTCCTTTGTTCACTGCAGAATTATTCACAATTGACAGGACATGGAAACTTACATGTGGGATGTGTGTGTGTGTGTGTGTGTGTGTGTGTGTGTGTGTGTGTCCCCTGGGATTTTTTTCAGCCATGAGAAAGAAGGACATCCTGCCATTTGCAACATGAATAGAACTTGAGGGTATAAGTGAACTTAGCCAGATGGAGGAAGATAAATACAGTCTGATATCATTTATATGTGAAATCTCAAAAAGCAAAACTCATAGAAGCAGAGAGTAGAATGCTGGTTACCAGGGGTGTGGGATCTAACATGGAACACAGTGATTGCAGTTAATAAGAATATTTGCATTATATATTTTAAAGTTATTGAAAGTAAACCCTGAATGTCGTCGCCACAGAAAAGATACAGTAGCTATGTGATGTGACACAAGTATTCGCAGGCTTCCCCAGTGGCGCGGTGGTAAAGAATCCACCTGCAATCCAGGAGACATAGGAGATGCAGATTTGATCCCTGGGTCAGGAATATCCCCTGGAGGAGGAAATGGCAACCCACTCCAGTATTCTTGCCTGGAGAATTCCAAGGACAGAGGAGCCGGGTTGGCTATAGCCCATGGGTTGCAAAGAGTTGGACACTACTGAGTGACTAACACTTTCACTTTTCAGAACTAGATGCTGTCAGGAAGCATTTGATTCGCCTAATTAAATGTCCTTTTATCACCTCATTAAAAGTATTCACAAAAACACATACATTGGGTACTGTTTTCATCTTGCTTTACACAAAGAGATGCAGTGGGGCATGGAGAAGTCTTCATCAAATAATAATTTAAGAGCTAGAAACACAAAATACCTTTTAAAATGATTCAGTTAAAATAATTATGTTGTATTTTCTGTTAAAAACAATATTGATATTGATACACTGCTCTATGTCAGTTTTATCACAATAAAATTGGAAAAACAATACTAATAAAAATTACTTGCACAACTAACACACTATAAAAGTCAGGTTGAAGGTGGCAGAATAGGGACCATTATCTGTTCTACATAGACCCACCTGAAAGCTGAAACACAAATGAAAAGTAGAGAAGGAAACTCCACCTTCTCTGAAATTGGCAGATGGCAACAATTTTAGATAAGATAGGGTGCGTTCAGGGTGGTATGGCCGTAGATGAGAGCAACAATTTCAAACAAAACTTATGAAGAATAATTCGTAGATGCAGATTTGGGACCAAACCAAGGGAGGTTTACTGTAGCCAATCTAGCGTTCTATAAATTCCAAAACCAATACAATATTGTAAAGTAATTAGCCTCCAATTAAAATAAATACATTTAAATTAAAAAAATTGCAAGTCTATAGACTCCAAAAATGCTACAGCATTTTTTAGAAGCAGTTGGCATGACCCTGAAGATCAAACAGCAGTCTCTCATTGGAATATCTCACATGTGGGTGCCAAGATCATCTTGGGTCCCTCTTCTTAGCCCTGAGGGAAGCAAAAAGCTAGACAACACTCCAGTGGTTGGAATACTCCATCTCTTCAAGAGACAGGTGGGATGGATTTCAGGGTGGAATGTGTACAAACAAAAGATGGGTAAGAGGCAGCTAAAAACAGCTGGGTCTGTGCATCTATCAAGCTTGATTGGGAGCATGTGCATCTCCTGTGATGAAGGCATGCCACATTGGCAGAGAACTGGGTAGATTCAATGAGAAAAAAATGGTCCGAGACAACCTGCCTGCATTGGAGATCTTATGTTCCTAAATTATTCTGCCCACCACACTATTTTTAAACAAACACTTGCTTTATAAAATAATAATTACAAAAACATTATGTATTCTATCCAAGGGATATGAAGAAAGCTGTGCTTGAAAGAATATTTGCATAATTAAAATCTTACACCTTTAAAAAGGAAGAATGAAAATATATGGATTAATTATTCAACTCAAGAAATTGGAGCAACAAAATACAATTAACAGAAACAAAAGGGATGTATTAATAAAGATAAAAGCAAATAAAATTAATAAATTAAAAACTACAACAATAATAAATCTAAGGCCCACATTTCTGAGGAAAAATATATCATGGATATGATGCTAGTTAACCTAGACAATAAGAGAAAAAAATCATAGAAATTCAAAATTACAAGGATGGAGAACCACCCAGATATATCAGACACTGAGAATTATATAAAAAGCATAATAAGAGGCTTTTTATTAAATGTATATGGATACTTGCAACACTTGGATGCCAGATAAAACTGATGCAGAATAAAAGCAGTAACAAAAAAGAAAAGAAATGATACACATACCGTCAAATGGCAACTTACAGAGTGAGAAAAGATATTTGTAATACATTTATAACAAAGGGTTCAGAAATTGTGATGATAATATATAAGTAACTCCTAAAATAAATAAGAAAAAGACAGGCAATTCGGCCAAATGATTTAACAAAATTTCATAGAAAAGGACCTCCAAATGGCAAAAAAAAAAAAAAGTATGAAAATGTGTTCAATTTCATTAGCCACTCCTAACATGCAAAGTAAAACCTCAGTATATAACAAGACCCACAATGCAGAATGACTAAAATGAGAAAGATAGAAGATGGGTTGGTAATTCCTTAAACTGGTATCCATTAATCAGTCACTCTTAATTCCCACCTCTCACTACCAGCCTCTGGTAACCACTAATTGCCACCTGTCTCTATATATCTGCTCATTCCATGTACTCTATATAAAGGAAATCTCACAATACGTGATCCTTTGTATCTGACTCTTTTTGCTTAGCATGTTTTCAAGGTTCATCCGTGTTGTAGTATGTATCAGTTGTTGTTGTTCAGTCGCTCAGTTGTGTCTGACTCTTTGTGACCCCACGGACTGCAGCATGTCAAGCTTCCCTGTCCTTCACCATTTCCCAGAACTTGCTCAAACTCATGACCATTGAGTCAGTGACACCATCCAACCATCTCATCCTCTGTCCCCTTCATTACTTTTCAGGCTGAATAATATTCCATTGAATGGACAAATCATGTTCATCCATGTACCAGCTGGTGGACATTTGTGTTGTTTCCACCTTTTGGCTATTATGATTATTGTCCCTCTAAACATCATGTACAAGTTTTGGTGTAAACATCTGTATTAGTCTGCTAAGACTGCCATGTGAAAAACAGTACAGAATGGGTGGTGCTAACAACAGTGATTCATTTTCTCATAGTTCTGGAGGCTGAAAGTCAAAGAGGGGATGGCAGGGTTGGTTATTTCAGAGGCCTCTTTCCTTGGTTTGCAGCTACTGCTCACTGTGTTCTCACATGGCCTTTTCTCTGTGCATGTAAGCCCCTATTACCTCTCTCTTCTTAAAAGAACACCCATCATGTTAGAGTAAAATCATATCATTATAACCTAATTTAATCTTGATTACCTTCTTAATGTCCCTTTGCCCAAATGTAATCCCCCCCTGGGGCTTAGGGCTTTAACATGTGAATTTGGTGTGGGAGGGACACAATTCAGTTGATAATAACATCTTTAGGTTGAGATATATACCTAGGAGTAGAACTGCTGAGACATATATTAATACCATGTTTATTTTGCTGCTGCTGCTAATTCATTTCAGTCTTGTCTGACTCTGTGCGACCCCAGAGACGGCAGCCCACCAGGCTCCCCCGTTCCTGGGATTCTCTGGGCAAGAACACTGGAGTGGGTTGCCATTTCCTTCTCCAGTGCATGAAAGTGAAAAGTAAAAGTGAAGTCACTCAGCCGTGTGTGACTCTTTGCAACCCCATGGACTGCAGCCTACCAGGCTCCTCCATCCATGGGATTCTCCAGGCAAGGGAGTGGGGTGCCATTGCCTTCTCCAATCCATGAAAGTGAAAAGGGAAAGTGAGGAACCACCAAACAGTTCTCCACAGTGCTGCACCATGTTCAGTTCCCACCAGCAATATATGAAGGTTTCAATTTCTCCATATTCTCACCAACTGATACCTTATCAGCACATATATAATAACCACACATATACATACATTCATACAGATTTCTCTCTCTCAAACGGAAAGCGAGTATCATGATTAGGCACGGGACATTTCAATGTATTCCCATTAATTTATGACCCAAAATAGAATGTCCAGTGTCACAAATATTTAACATCATTCTGTAATTAACACTACAAATAGACAAGGTAAAGAAATAAGGTATGCACCAACAGAAAAGTAGTAACAACAATGTGACTATTTACAGATAGTATGCCCAAAACTTCCCTGGTGTCTCAGACAGTAAAGCGTCTGCCTATAATGTGGGACATGGGTTCAATCCCTGGGTCAGGAAGATCTCCTGGAGAAGGAAATGTCAACCCACTCCAGTATTCTTGCCTGGAAAATCCCATGGATGGAGGAGCCTGGTAGGCTACAGTCCATGGGGTCGCAAAGAGTCAGACACGACTGAGTGACTTCACTTTCACTTTCTTTTCTTCATGTTAAAACCAGAAGTGGGGGGAGAAAAAGCATTAGATCAGTAAAGAAATTTGATAGTCTGAGTGAAAAGTTAACATGTAAAAATCAATAGCTTTTCTATCACAATAGCCAAGACAAGGAAACAACCTGAATATCCATCAATAGATGAATGGATAAAGAAGATGTGGTACATATACACAGTGGAATATTACTCAGGCATAAAAAAGAATGAAATAGCCATTTGCAGCAACATGTAGACACAGAGATTATCATACTAAGTGAAATAAATCAGAAAGAGAAAGACAAATAACATATGTCATTTATAGGTGTAATCTAAAATATGACACAAATGAATTTATCTATAGATAGGTTCACAGACATACAGAATAAATGGTGGATGCCAAGGAAGGGAATATGGGGGAGGGATGGATTAGGAGCTTGGAATTAGCAGATGCAAACTATTATATACAGAACGCATAAACAACAAGATCCTACTGTATAGCACAATATCCTGTGATAAACCATAATGGAAAATAATATGAAAAACAATGTAAATGTATATATTTTATATAATTATATACATATATATATAACTGAATCAGTTTGCTCTACAGCAGAAATTAACACAACATTACAAATCAACTATACTTGAATAACACAAATTAAAACAAAAACAATAGCTTTTCTACATACAAGCAAATGGCAGTGTAAATACAAAGGAAGAAAATATCCCGCTTACATCAGTATCATGATGCAGTAGAACCAGACTTCTAAAGCCATTAACCAACCTTAAGTTTCAATTTCCTCATCTATAAAATGGGTATAATAATCCCTGCCTATTCTATCCTACCTCACAGCTACAGTGAGGATGAAATGAGCAGGACCTGGCTTGGCAAGAGACAGAGGACTACCCCAATAGTGCTGCCACTAGCGCATGGCAGAGCTAGACGGGCTGTGTCCAGTAATATTAATTTCAGCGGGCAGACACACATGCATTTGCCCTTTTATAAAATCTTCAGGAGCTCCCGACTCAAGAGATAGCTTGTATTCTGATTCATCTAATCAATTAGCGTGTTGTTTTCTTCCCAGGTGGCTGTGTAGCCATTCAAAAGACTAAAAATAGGATTAACTGCTATGACAAGATTTAAAATAGTTGAGAATTATTGTAGTTCTTACAAAAGAAAAGCAATGCAATATAGACACAACCTAAGAATACTGATTATTATATATATATGAAACGAAAGTAAGAATGTCTTGGAGGAAACAGAGTGCATGGTTATGAATTTTAGGTTAAGTTTAATTACATAGAGTTTGTGTGTTTGCATTATCTTCTCCCAAGGCATTGTCTTATCTTCTCTAAGGTTAATACTGTAACACTGAAGGTTGTTAGGGATACTGATCACTGAGTCACTCGAGATAGGGATTTTATGAAGGTACTCAATTCTGACTATAGACTAGAGTCACCCAAGAAGTATCCATGTTCAGGTTCCCCCTCCAGAGATTCTCATTTAGTTTAGACTGTGACTGGGGTATTTTTTTTTTTTTTTAAGCATCACAGGTGATTGTAATCTGCAGCCAAGGGATGAGAGCCATGCAGTCATTGGACCCAAATGAAAAACCCATTCCACCCTTTCTCCATTTAACTTCTCTCTTATATCAAGGATTTTTTTTCTTCAAGCAAACTATGAAATGCTGGACTTTTATACCATCTTTCCATTAAGTGATTCAAACACTTTTTTTTTTAAAGTGTGTATGTATACTACCTCAGTATACATATAAGTAACTGAATAATGGTCAGGGTACATTAAGTCACTCTTTTGAGAGGCGTTAGGAATGTTAATAGCAGTAACAGGACCACCCCCCAGTACCGGGAAATAGTGCTCTATCCAAATTAAATTGTTTTTAGGAATTTAGAAACATAGACGACAGTTAACTTGCATTTGTATTTGGCTAAGGTGAAGTCAAGTGGGCCTTAGAAAGCATCACTACGAACAAAGCTAGTGGAGGTGATGGAATTCCAGTGGAGCTATTTCAAATCCTGAAAGATGATGCTGTGAAAGTGCTGCACTCGATATGCCAGCAAATTTGGAAAACTCAGCAGTGGCCACAGGATTGGAAAAGGTCAGTTTTCATTCCAGTCCCAAAGAAAGGCAATGCCAAAGAATGATCTGACTACCGCACAATTGCACTCATCTCACACGCTAGTAAAGTAATGCTCAAAGTTCTCCAAGCCAGGCTTCAGCAATACGTGAACCGTGAACTTCCTGATGTTCAAGCTGGTTTTAGAAAAGGCAGAGGAACCAGAGATCAAATTGCCAACATCCACTGGATCATGGAAAAAGCAAGAGAGTTCCAGAAAAACATCTATTTCTGCTTTATTGACTATGCCAAAGCCTTTGACTGTGTGGATCACAATAAACTGTGGAAAATTCTGAGAGAGATGGGAATACCAGACCACCTGACCTGCCTGTTGAGAAATCTGTATGCAGGCCAGTTAGAACTGGACATGGAACAACAGACTGGTTCCAAATAGGGAAAGGAGTACATCAAGGCTGTATATTGTCACCCTGCTTATTGAACTTCTATGCAGAGTACATCATGAGAAATGCTGGACTAGAAGAAACACAAGCTGGAATCAAGATTGCCAGGAGAAATATCAATAACCTCATATATGCAGATGACACCACCCTTATGGCAGAAAGTGAAGAGGAACTAAAAAGCCTCTTGAAGAAAGTGAAAGAGGAGAGTGAAAAATTTGGCTTAAAGCTCAACATTCAGAAAATGAAGATCATGGCATCCGGTCCCATCACTTCATGGGAAATAGATGGGGAAACAGCGGAAACAGTGTCAGACTTTGTTCTTTTGGGCTCCAAAATCACTGCAGATGGTGACTGCAGCCATGAAATTAAAAGACGCTTGCTCCTTGTAAGAAAAGTGATGACCAACCTAGATAGCATATTCAAAAGCAGAGACGTTATTTGCAGACTAAGGTCCGTCTAGTCAAGGCTATGGTTTTTCCAGTAGTCATGTATAGATGTGAGAGTTGGACTGTGAAGAAGGCTGAGCACTGAAGAATTGATGCTTTTGAACTGTAGTGTTGGAGAAGACTCTTGAGAGTCCTTTGGACTGCAAGGAGATCCAACTAGTCCATTCTGAAGGAGATCAGCCCTGGGATTTCTTTGGAAGGACTGATGCTAAAGCTGAAACCCCAGTACTTTGGCCACCTCATGCGAAGGGTTGACTCATTGGAAAAGACTCTGATGCTGGGAGGGATTGGGAGAAGGAGGAGAAGGGGACGACAGAGGATGAGATGGCTGGATGGCATCACGGCCTCGATGGACGTGAATGTGAGTGAACTCCAGAAGTTGGTGATGGACGGGGAGGCCTGGCGTGCTGCGATTCATGGGGTCGCAAAGAGTCGGACACGACTGAGCAACTGAACTAACTGAACTGAAGGTGCTGTGAGTTACGGGCGTCCCAGGGGTACTAGTGGTAAAGAACTCACCTTCCAATGCAGGAGATATAGAGATACAAGTTCGATTCCTGGGTCAAGACCTTAAAATCACATGCCTAAAGTAGATCTTTAATACTGGAAAGCCACTTGGATCCTGACTTTATGTATGATCAAAAAATCAGTGTACCCTTAGAAGACCAACTATCCCTGTAAATGAAAGGAGTATTCATTTCTTCACATACATTACAGCCTTCAGTGTACTGTTTATGCTAGTTCTTCCCTGACGGTTCAGACAGTAAAGAATCTGCCAGCCATGCAGGAGACTCAGGTTCGATCCCTGGGTCGGGAAGATCCCCTGAAGAAGGAAATGGGAACCCACTCCAGTATTCTTGCCTGGAGAATTCCACAGACATTGGAGCCTGGCAGACCCCAGTCCATGGAGTTCCAAAGAGTCAAACGTGACTGAGTGACTAACAGACACTTATGCTAGTTACCCAACGATAAAGTGATCCACTCAGAGAACAGTTTTGTAACGGCACAGATTGCTGGGAAATCAGGTATCTCCAGTCATCTCTCAACCAAACCTGAAAGAATTTTAATTTACTGTAATTAGAAACCAGGACCAAAGCTGTTATACACATAGACACACCCACACACCCACTCTCCACAGATACCCTTTGGTTTTTTTCAAAACCAATCTAAAATTTAAAGTTTATCCTAAGAACATAATATTCATATTAAATGTTTTAAAGAATTCCTCATGGGGCAGATTGTGATAGGGAGATATGGTAACTTCCTAAGAGAATCTTTACCTCTTTCTTCCCTATTTTACTCAGTGGCTGGGGCTTGATGCCCTTTGAGTGTTGAGACTTAAAGGCTTTTGTCACAAATCTGCCTCCACAGTTGCAGATTTAAATTAAAATTGGGCACCCTCCTTCAGATGAACCTAGAGAGTGTCATACTATGTCAAACAGAGAAGGATAAATGTCATATGACAGCCCTTATGTGTGGAATCTAAAAAGAAACAATACAAATGAACTTACAAAACAGAAAGAAACACAGACTTATAAAACAAACCCATGATTGCCGAGGGAAAGGGATAGTTAGGGAATTTGGGATGGTCATGTACACACTGCTATATTTAAAATGGATAATCAACAAGAACCTACTGAATAGCACATGGAACTTTGCTCAGTGTTATGTGGTGGCCTGGAGGGGAGGGGGCTTTGAGGAAGAAGGGATATATATATATATATATATATATATATATATGGCTGAATCCCTTTGCTGTTCACCTGGAGCTATCACAACACTGTTAACTGGGTCTACAAAAGAAAAAATTCAACAGAAAAAAATTAGGCACACGTTACTCCTGCCAACCCAGCCTCTCCTGACACTCAGGAGTTAGAATATGAACCTCCCTTTTCCTTATCAACAGAGGCAGCCCTGTGGAGGATCAAAGTGGCTTTCAGGTAGGTAGCAATCCTTCTCAGCACTTCCTATCATTCTGGGGCCCCTGAGCATGGGCATCCTGCGGTGCTAGGAAGTTTGGGGAATCCTGATCGTCTAGAGCTGTCCCTCAGAATCTACTCTAGGTCGGAGTTACCTCTGGCCCCAGGGTTCTCTCTAGTGAGTATGCTGGCTTTATGGTGAACCTAGGAATGCTGGTTCTCAAGAGGAGGACAGGATATAATCATACCACCAGGATCCAGACCCTTACAGATCAGACAACCATGTGGTCTCATAGGCAAACACCTTGCCTACTATCTAGTCAATGTAGCCACTTTGGCCTTAGAGTAGTCGTTACTTTCAATCTTGTCTCACTGAGATCCCATGCACAACAGGTCCCTGGGGAATTGTAGGTTGGGTAGTGCATTCATCAGATTTCTTGGGTTGTAAACAACAAAACTTGACTTTGGAACACTTTAGGCAGTGTTCAAGCTTAGAACAGTATGTATTGTTTTTACAAACATAATTTAAAAAAAAGACAGGGACTCAGGCATGCCCCAGAATTTGATTTGCAGAAATTTATAAGAGATCTCATTAGGGCCTTTCCATCTAAACCACTCATCTTCAGCCATTTATGTCTTTGGGCCAACTAGATAGTGATGGACATCTTTAAGTAGTCTTATTTTAATCTTTCTGTAACCCCAATATCCTATGGATATTATTTTGTCATTTTACACTCTCTAGGAATTTGCCCAGACCTGACTAGTTGCTGCTAGAGCTATACTCAAAACCGTATTTCCTAAGTCCAAATTTTATGTTCTTTATCTTCTCATATTACTTTCATGACTTAGAAGAAAATTTCTGGAAAGGCACTGAAGTAAATATTGTAGTGCTATTCTCTACACCCAAGAGAGTTTGCTGTGAGATACTGAAAATGCCAGAGTGAGGTTTAATAGAATGAGGAAAATGCATGGCTTTCTTTAGAGGCAGTATTGGATACAAAAACCATAACAAACAAACAAACAAACCAAAAACCACATAGTCTTTGTAATCTTATAATCACAAGTTAAATTCTGGCTTTTTCTCCTATTACCTACATGACCTTGGGCAACTTTCTTACACTTGCAAAATAGGAGTAGAAATCCTACTCACAGATTCTTGAAAGAATTAAATGCAATGATGTAAGAAAATCTCCCAGCAGAGTGAACTCAAGAGATTTTTAGGGAAGAAAGCAGAGTAGAAAATAAGAGAAGGAAGAATATGTGTTACTAGCTCAGTCATGTCCGACTCTTTGCAACCCCACCAACTGTAGCCTCCCAGGCTCCTCTGTCCACGAGATCCTCCAGGCAAGAATACTGGAGTGGGTTGCCATTTCCTCTCAAGGGGATCTTCCTGACCCAGGGGTCAAACCCGGGTCTCTCACATTGCAGGCAGATTCTTTACCATCCGAGCCACCAGGGAAGAAATAGGGAAAATTAGATGGAAATAGAATAAACCCATCTAGGGAACATATGTCACTAAACCAGAAGCTGGTGTAGTGGGAAGCTGATACATAGCAAAGATAACAACAGGACTTTTAGGGCTTGATTGTAATTCCATCTTTTGACTGGCCTTCTATGAAGCAGAGGATGCATAACTTAGACCATTTTAAGGAGCAGAAGATGTCTGATGGGGATTCGGCACCGTGATTATTCACCAAGGAGAAGATGAGATTTTGTGCTATGCCAGAGATGGAAATATCACCTTAACAAGCATGGACAGCCCCCAATGGACTATAAAATTCATTTGGTGGCTGTGATAATTCAAAAGAGCCAGGTGGCAAATCAGTAACAAGGGAAGACATAAATTTTAATTCATGAGGCTCATCAGTGTCCTGGTCAGAAAGGGACAAACCCACAACTCTCTGGCTCAATAATCCAATCTAATGGGAAGAAAAAGCATTTTGAAGTGACACTCATCACATTAGAGAACCCTCTTTAAAAATGACTTCATATGGGTATGTACGTGGAATTGGTGGCTAAATCCTTGAGGGGTGTAGTATGAGTGGGAAGCAGTCAATTTTTGATTTATCTATTAGCTAACATTTCTCATCCTTAAGGCAATTGTTTCTTTGCTGAGAGTCTGATGACTTTATTAACTACCTTCAGTCAGTAGGGCTGATCAGGCTTTGTGTCCTGCAGGGAAAAGAAGACTTGTTTATGTAATATAGGCATGACTTTAAATTGAAAATACATTTTCCTTTACTAACACACTCTAAACATAATTATCTCTTTTTTTGAGAAGACACACAAAATATGGCAGGCACAGTTCATGAATTTGCTAAGTATTCTCCGATGTAGACACATGTTTAATCCATAACAGACCTTCCTATGTGAAGTATTGTGTACCCACACACGTGTATAGTGTGTCTAGCACATTGTCCAAGTTAAGCAGCTGCCCAATAGACTTAAAAAGTGACTAAGTCCTGTCGAGTTTACTTTTTTTATTTTTAAACATGGC
Organism: Redunca redunca; assembly: GCA_006410935.1. Lineage (NCBI taxonomy): Eukaryota > Metazoa > Chordata > Mammalia > Artiodactyla > Bovidae > Redunca > Redunca redunca. The sequence goes on along the minus strand of SJYQ01000326.1, from coordinate 74,652 downwards.
TTACACCTTCTCTATTCAGTCTCTTCTTCTTCCTAGATATACAGATAAATACAACAAGACATATTGATATAGAGGCTTCCCAGATGGTGCTACTGGTAAAGAACCCACCTGCCAATACAGAGGACGCAGGAGATGTGGGTTTGATCCCTGGGTAGGGAAGATTCCCCTGGAGGAGGAAATGGCAACCCACTCCAGTCTTCTTGCCTGGAGAATCCCTTGAACAGAAGAGCCTGGTATAGCATCACAAAGAGCTGGACACAATTGAAGTGACTTAGCATGCACATATTGATATATAGTCATACATGTATATGATACACAATTATACGCATATAGACCTATCCATTTACTTATACTCTTCTTTACCTCACTGTCAGCCCCTTAGCACGATCATTGCCAACTCTGCCCTGTGCAATTACAATGATACCTAACCACCAACGCCTATCTCACTGCCATACAAATTAGCCTTCATATATATCACCAGAACTACATTTCTCAGCACAAAACCACCCCTGAAAATAATATTTCCCTTTGTTTCATCTCAGGTTCATCTCCATACCCCTACCCCTGGCCCCATTCCACTTAACTGGCTTTATTTGTCATTGTAGCACTTGCTGGCACCTGGCAATATTTGTGTGTTTTTGTTTTCAGTTACTTGCATATTATCATCCTCCATTCATATTATGTGCTTGAAACAGAGCCTGGCACTAGTAGGGACTCAAAACAGAGCTTTTCAATAATAATGAATGAATCCCTTTGTTACCTAGGTAGAACATAGCAGCTAATACAGAGCAAGCCTCAGATGGACACAAGAACATGTGAAAATGGAAAACACATCGAAGTTTTCAGATTTGTGAAGAAGTCAAGTCTAGTTTTGACCAAAGACTAAATCTCCTCTTGTCTGTATTATCTTCCTCTCCATCCTCACATTCATCCTTATAGTTTTGCAGTTAATGATAAAGTCTGCTTGAATTCTCAGGTTGAATAGGGCATAGTAGAGCTGATTGGAACAGGTATAGGGCCTCTTCTGCCTATTTAACCATTCTGGGCACAGTATGCCTTTAGTCTCCACCCCCTTAAAATTGGCATGAACCAGAAATTGATAAATTAACATTATTCTGCTTATACGTGTAATCAATTAACACTCTGCCTACTCATTCATTTCTTTCTGGGCTTCCTCCAAAAGCTCTAAATCTAACAGACAGTGGGGGAACAACTGTGAGACTATTATCCAAATGATTCAAATGAGAATAAAAAGCTTCCAAAACCAGAAGCAAAATATTCACATGTCCCCCCTCCCCTTAGGCTGTTATATGCATATTTCCAGAACAGACTTCACAAGAGTATAACAATCCTTTAAATCTTTTAAAAATTCATTTTTTCTAAAGCTAAGAATCATGATTTACCTTAAATCTATGTTTGAATCAGATTTCTCCCTAAAAAAAAGTCAATGGAGATCTTCTAAGATCAACTATTTGAGATATTTTCCAGAATTCTTAATATTATAATCCTCCTAGCCATAATTTTATGGTTATACAATGATTTTAGCACATTTTAAAATATAATAAAAAGTGATGACAACAAATTTCTTAGAAAAAAATATTGATATACAAATATCTCTAAAACAATTGACCACTCACTTATTCAGCAAATATTTATTGAGTGTTTACCATCTGTCAAGCACTGTTCTACAGACTGCGGATATAGCAATGAACCAAATAGACACACATCCATGCTTCAAGGAATCCTGCATTCTATTTGGGCTGGGGGAGATGCACATAGAACAAAGTAAAAATGTTAAACATGTAGGTTGTTAAATGGATTTAAGTGTTATGGAGTCAAATGAAGTAAGAAAAGAGAATGGAGGGTGTTGAATTGGGTAGTGGGGCACTTTTTAAATGTTCAGGAAAACCTCCTGGTTTTATATACTTCATGGTGTCATCTAAGAAAAGATTGTTCAGAGGTAAGGGAGGAAACTCAGATACCACACCCTATATTTGATTTCATAGGCACGCGTATAAAGCATATCTGTGCATACTATATTACTTATAGCAGGAGTTTTGACTAAAGGGGGAAATTATCTAAAGACATTATATTCTATTCGGGAAGTATACCTTCTTTTCTCAAAGTTGTATTTCCCCTCTTTTGTTTCTGGGCAGTTCACTCTCCTAATTTTATCTTGTTAGTCTTTTTTTTTTTTTTAATAATGAGGTAATTTAAATTTTTGGATAGTTCTGTCATGGGATTGGTTCTCCTACTGCATAACTGTTANATGGGATTGGTTCTTCTACTGCATAACTGTTAGCAAAATCAAAATGCTCAAATAGCTTAGAGCTCAAAAATAGGTAGTAAGCTGAACATTACCTGCTCTTGGTGCCCCAAGGCCCATTCCATTCCTTCTCTTAATCTTTTTAAAGGAAATACACAGTAGAACTGGGGTAGTTATTAGCTTTGGGAAATTTGTCCGGGCTTAGATGCTCCCATGTTGGATCCTTCCTGTATTAAACTTGATATCAACCAAGGAATAGCAAATCATTTGCAAAGAGAAGGTCTGATATGGGTAAGTAGCATTAAAAATCCAAGAATTACAGAATAAGAGACTGTTTGGGTTGGAAAAGACTGTGTATGTATCTCTGATGCTAAAATTTAGCCTTGTAACTTAGGGAAACTAAGAAACAGAGGTAAGTCTAATACCAAAGTCACAAGAGAAAGCAAAGGAAAAGTGCAGATCTTCCAAAAAAAGGGAAAAAATGTGGTGAGGTTGAATGAAATGGGACATACACAAAAAGGCACAAACGTTCATGATGTTTACATGATAGAGTAAAAGCAGATTTCATTTAGAAAGAATTGAAAAGTGTGGGCTACTAAATGAAAGATGGTAATGCAATGTTGCTGAAGACTATTTTATTTATGTTATTATTGTCTGACATTATCCTACCCTGTTACATGGTATGTGTGTGTGCTCAGTGGTGTCTAACTCTTTGAAACCCTATCGACTGTAGCCTGCCAGGTTCCTCTGTCCATGGGCTTTCCCAGGCAGGAATACTGGAGTGGGTTGCCATTTCCTACTCCAGGGGATCTTTCAACCCAGGGATAGAACCCATGTCCTCTGCATATCCTGCATTGGCAGGTGGGTTCTTTATCATTGAACCACCTAGGAAGCCCTATTACATGGTATTCCTCTTCATTTATTTCTTTTCCTCCTCAAAGCACTATTTCTCCACTTTCCCCTCTCTTGGCAAACACTATTGCCATCCACCCAGCTGCTCAAGCAAGAAAGAAGAGTTAGCCTTCACTCTTCTTTTTTCTTTGCATCCCACCTCCACACCTCCCCTTCTCTAGACTAGACAGCCATCTTCTGGATTCTGAAACCTCTCTTATTGATGTCCCTGCTTCCAGTTTGCACTATTCCCCAACATCCATCAATCTTCCATCATGTTGTCAGAGCCATCTTTCTAAAACCCAAGTCACATTATGTTTTGTTTTTCTTAAAACTTCCCAATAGCTGCCTGTGAATTTCAGGTTAAAACCGAAACTACCAGTGTGTTATACCAGGCTTTTCATGCTGATCCCTTTGTTGTTTCTTAATAACTCTGTCACTCCCATTCTACACACTGAAAACACCATTCCTGCTCAGCTTTCCCACTTCTTAGCATGGCCACCTTCTAATCCCCATTGCTTGGTTTGGCTACCTCCTCCTGCCTTTCAAGCTCAGCTCAAGAATTATCTCTTCCAGGATATGTTTTGTTCTTCCTCTGGCTAGGCAGCAACTGTCCTACATTGTCCCACAACTTTTTCTATATATTTCTCCTTAAAAGAGTGAATTGAGATATTTATTTCCGTTATTTCCGTATTTCTAGGCTGTATAACAGTTCAGATATATAGCAAGCATTAATGTTTGGTAAATGGACAATTAAATGAATGTCAATCTACTGGGCTCCTGAAAAAGCAAAGAAAAATAAAATGAGGTGACTAACTTCAGAGCTAACACTACATTATATTTGGTTGTGGATTTCACTAATAGATTCTACAATGATTTAGTTTCCTTAAATAAAGATGCTTTTGAGTTATGGTTTGAACAGCCCTAAAGCTTCATTTGTACTTAAATTTGAAGGAGCTTGTTTATTTCCAAGTTGAATTTGAATTTCATTTCATACCATGTTACCAAATTCAAATGACCCAACCTGCCTTTCAATTAAGTGAAAGGAGCAGTGACTTACAAGAACTGTCAGTGTATTAAAAATGTTGCAATCACTTTATTTATAGAGCAACATAAAAATGTAATTCAGGTACTTAAGAAAAAAAAATTGACACAGACTAAGCAGAGAAGACGAGCCAGAGGGGATTACTTAGTGATCTAAAACTCCTCTCTGCAGTGTCGTGAACCTCAGCTTCAAATCCAGCCTGGGTCAAGACAACCTGTCATTCTCCTGAGACTGAACACTGCCTGTCTCGTGGTTCACTGTGTGTGTTTTTCATACTGCTGGAGGACTCCATGTACTTTAAAAAACCTCATGGATTTTTCTCATAAATGATAATGCTATTCCTAATAAGCTTAGCCAAATTCAGAGAACTCCTTGATACATAACTGGCAGCTCTGGATAATGCCCTCAAGTTGTTAACTACTCTACAAAAATCAAATTCAGTCTACACTGCAGAACTTGAATTTGCCAGAAAGTTACCCCACGCCACTTTTCCCCCTCACTCAGTACCCCTAATAAACTGAGTGTCTAGTGACTATTAATTGATTTTGCATGAGTGACAATGTTTCTTAAAACCAGTGAGAAACAAGCCTTTGACTTTTCAAGTACACGGAGGAAGTGACCTGATTAAGAGTCTATACTTCTATACTTCTAACTTTTTTTCTTCTTTTTTTTTTTTTAAATTTATTTATTTATTTATTTTTTACATGTTTCAATGCCATTCTCCCATCATATCCCACCCTCTCCCTCTTTCTCTCCCCCAGAGTCCAAAAGTTCACTCTATAGATCTGAGTCTCTTTTGTTGTCTCCCATACAGGGTCATCATCACCATCTTTCTAAATTCCATATATATGCGTTAGTATACTGTATTGGTGTTTTTCTTTCTGGCTTGCTTCACTCTGTATACTTTTTTTCTTCTTAAATGACAATACAAACAGAATAGAAGGAGACATCTGCATAACTTGGGAATTTTACAGATTGATAAGGCATTATCTTGTCAGCTGAAGACACTAGCATGCCAATATTTATGATGGAAGGCGGTTCCTGGTTATAAAGAAAGAGAGTTTAGTCTGATAAAGGACTTTCAAGATTCTAAACACCATCCCCTTCAGGGCAAGAGGATTAGTGCTGCTATTTCAGAACATAGTCTTATTACAGTCTGAATCTAGCTAAGTGGGGAGAGACAAGGCATTTCACTCTCAGGATACCAACACACGTACATGCACAAGTGTACAAACAGACTTTAGAGAATACAGAGTGAAAGAGAGGACTGATGAGTTGGGACAGGGAGGACCCTGAGGTCTCAAGGGAAAAGAAGCAGAGACATTTCAACAGGTGTCTGACTGACTCCCAGCTGAAGGTGTAACAATAGCATCGAAGAAGCTTTCAGTCGTGCAGGAACAAAACTGTATTTAAAGTTCAGACACAATGTGTGACCTTAGAGGAGTGACCAAGAATCTTAAAGGCAGGCGTAGATCAATGGGCAGGTTGAATTTCAGGCTATGAGTCTTGGAATCAGTCTGACAGAGTTTTTCCCGAGGCTTTTCAAAGGAAAAACAAAACAAGAATCTCTTTGGAAAGTCACAACCATCTCAAAGCAAAGATGTTCACATTCTTCCCTCCAGTGCTCCAACTGAGTTTTGAACAGTAGAGATCTGAGGGTGCCTCGCCATGTCAGGAAGACTGAAGTGAGCTTGAGAAACAGAACTTTTTACCCTCATGAGCCCTTTTTAGTGGGCAGAAGCTGAAGCAACTCACCTTCATCAGGCACCATAACACATGAAATCAAGCTGAGGTTCATCTTCAGAAAAAGTTTCTCAAAAAAGCACAAGGGAAATGTGGAGTCTAGTGAGCACAGTGGAAGGCCTTGACTTGGAGATGGATCAGAAAAGACTGGCTATGAAGGGGCCGGCAGAAATACATGCATGCCCCCCGTGGGCATGCGTATAAGCCTGTGAACTTGCCTGTGAGCACCAGATGGTCTTTGTAGGTGTATCTCTGATTTTCTTCAGTACCAGCCATTTCCTCCCTACAAGGCTACTTTCCACCTTCCTTTCAAAATTGGGCCTGAGAGTATCTGTCATATCAAGACATGGCTTAGTCCAGGGGATGGTGGTAGTCAGAATGATGGTTCCCCCAACAATGTTCACATCCTTAGCCATGGAATCTGTGAATGTGCTACTTTACATGACATCAAGGATTTTGTAGGTGTGATTAATTAAGGACCTTGAGATGGGGAGACTGTCATGAATTACATTGGCGGGATCAGTATAATCGTGAGGGATGGGAGAGGGTGATAGAAAGGTCAGAGAGGAGATGTGGCAATAGAAGAAGAAGTCAGTGATGTGGGGCCACAGGCCAATGACAGCAGGCAGCCTCCAGAAGCTGGGAAAGGCAAGGAAACAGATTCTCTATAGTCCAGAAGGGATGCGGCCCTATTCACTCATCTTAGACTTCTGACTTACACAGATGTAAGATGATACATTCATGCTTTTTTAAGCTACAAAGGTTGTGCTCATTTGTAACAGCAGCAATATAAGACTAATACACTGGATGAGCCCATTCGAAGATATTCTTCCATGAGGGTATCACATTTGGATCATTCATTTTCTTAGCACCTGTTTGTCATTTATGTTCTCATTTGCTTTGTGATGAGCCCTTGCTACATTCTATTCACTCTTCCAGGAGCTAGAGAGACCAATATCTGGATCTTGACTTTAGGGGCTTACAATCAAATGGAAGTAGATACAGAAGGAATAAGGATAGATGTATGCCCAACCTACATGGAACTCAAGGGTGAGGAAGGTCAATATTATTTAGGAAAATGATAGGAAGCTACTTTCTTAAATGAAAATTTGAAAGGTGATTTGTTAGTTGTCAAATGGAGAAAAGGTGAGAAGAAAGATCATTCCAGATAGGGGATCAGGATGAGTAAAATTCCAGACGCTAAAACAGCTGGATGTGTTCTGGTGGGAATGTAGGGTATAAGTGTCTATGCTGATAGAAACAAAAGGGGAGACCTAAGTTTAGAATATCGGGCCTGAACTCTTGTGAGTAACAGAGAATGCTAATAAGACCACCATCAATTCTAGATCTATGTTTTAAGAATTTGCATAAGTAGAAATTCAGAGTCAGAGAAACCAGTTAAAAAGTTAAAAGGGTATTGCAACGGTCTAAGCCAAAGGTTCAGTTCAGTTCAGTCACTCAGTTGTGTCCGACTCTCTGCGACCCCATGAATCGCAGCACGCCAGGCCTCCCTGTCCATCACCAACTCCCAGAGTTCACTCAGACTCACATCCATCGAGTCCGTGATGCCACCCAGCCATCTCATCCTCTGTCGTCCCCTTCTCCTCCTGCCCCCAATCCCTCCCAGAATCAGAATCTTTTCCAATGAGTCAACTCTTCGCATGAGGTGGCCAAAGTACTGGAGTTTCAGCTTTAGCATCATTCCTTCCAAAGAAATCCCAGGGCTGATCTCCTTCAGAATGGACTGGTTGGATCTCCTTGCAGTCCAAGGGACTCTCAAGAGTCTTCTCCAACCCCACAGTTCAAAAGCATCCATTCTTCGTTGCTCAGCCTTCTTCACGGTCCAAAGGTAATACAGGCCAATTTAAAGTAGTAGCAGAGTGACAGAAAGCAAGATGTTGAATAAAGATATATTATGGAGGAGGATCAACTGGATGATGGCAGACTGGGTCTAGTGGGAAGACAGAGGGAGGAGTTAAGGATAAAACTAAGTCTGAGGATTGCATAGCTACTGTGCTATTTTCTAAAAGAAGACCTGCAGGAGAACCGGCTTGGTACAAACAGAAAATGACTTAATCTTTAAATGCAAGGCTCCATCTTATGTATTCTTTGAGATTCTCTCTATTTCATGGAATAATAAACAGGCTGTATAGAGAGAAGGGGCCATATTTTCTATCTTCAGCATTTCCCTTGCCTAACATAATGCTGGGCACATGATAAATTCTTCTTGAGTCGAAAAGTATATTGTGCTCAGCAAGAAAGATATGTGTTTTGATTCCAATTCCGATGTGGAGCTTTGGGTTTAAAATTACCCTGAAGGTCAATCAACATACTTCTGGGCAAAGGCATAGCTCTTAGAAATGGATTAAAGAACTATTGATGCTAGAATTTTTCTTCTGGCATGATGCATTATCTTCAATATTAAGAAAAAGAAACAATTCCCCTTGCACTCTCTTTCCTTCACTTTACACATAACTACTGATCAGGGTAGAATTTTAGTGTCTTTACTGAAAATCTAAGAAATAGAAGGTATTTTTGAGTACCTACTGTATTCAGAGAGTTCCCCTGATATAGAGAAAGAGGTATTCTTTATTCTGTTAAAAAATGATTCAAATTTCTGCAAGGGTGATCAAATCCTCTACTGTACAATTAATGACTAAAAGTTAAAAAAAATATTGAATTAAGGCCACCACAGCTAATTCAGTCACAGTGGTAGACATGACAGAGTAAAAGAAATTTTAATTCCCCCAGAGTTGAATCTACTCAAGCAAAATGGATTTTTCTTTTGATTCAAATCAAACACTATCCCAATTCACCAGTTAATATACTTTATTTTTGCTCTGTAGTCAACTGTGTAGGAAAAAATGTCCTAAGTTTTTCCCATTTTAATATCAAATGGGAGTCAGGACTTCAACAAACAAGCTTCTGAAACTGAATATTGAGAATAGTATGCTAGAAAGATCTCAACACCACAGAAACAAACTCAGGGACCAAAGCAGGTTTGAATATTAATTATATGGTAATATGCAGAACAAATCTGGGGTAATGGCACTTTGGGAGAACAACTGCTGAGAATTTTCTAGATAATTTCATTGTGTTTTCTTCACATAAAGCATTAACAAAATGAAAGGTAAGACTGTAGGAGTTATTTATTAATCCACGGTAACTGGCAGAGAAAATGGTGGCATTTTCTGGCAAAGAATGTATCAGTAAATATCATTTCAGAGGTTTAATCTTACAACCAGAGTCAGTAATTGCTTTACTATTCCTTGAGCATGAAGGACTCAGAGAGTAAGTGATTTATAGTTCTGACAACATAGAACAAATTTTAATATTTTGAAAAAAATTGAGACCTATTAATCCTGGAGTGTGTTACTCTTAAACCCAAGGAAATGAAGAAACATTGATCTAATTTCTGCCTTTCAGGAATGAAATTATATATTAACCACAGAGCGCCTAGCAGCATACACAACCAGCATTCCCAGAGATAGTTAGCCTGACATCAGAATTGTGTTTTGCTAGCTAAATGCTGATCCGCTGTATGGCATTATACAATTTATTACAAACAGTCTGCTTGATCTAGCAGCCAAGAAATCAAATCAGAATTCTCAGAAAGGACATGGTGAAATAAAGGGGCAGACACAAAAAGGCAGAAGCTTTTCACAGTGCCTAAGTTACCTGGAGTTCTTTTCAAATGTATATTTTGATTCAGGAGATCTGTGGTGGGGCTGACAAGCTCATCAGAGATGAGCTCATCAGAGATGTTGCTTACCCTAGGAACCTACTCTGAGTAAAGGGCAGCACTTTTCTCTGTTTAAGAAAGTTCAAACAACCCAAATAATACCTACACTACATATATGCCCCCCAATTTTCCCTTCATATCCTCTATTATGGAATTTCTTGTGTATCATCTCATTTGTTCTGCTTATTGTTTTAGCCCATTATGTTTGCTGTATTGCCTAGTGACTTGTTTTCCAGACAAAGAATAGCATCCACTCCTTTATCACTGCTTCCCAGTTATACTATGAAGCAAGCATTGCATCTTTGTGTTACTGTCTCTTTTGAAAGACACCTGCTTGATAACCTTGAGTGGGACTTCCTACTTGCCCTCAAAAAAGAGGATAAGTAAATGGCAGAATTCTGCAAAACTCAAACTAGTGAAGGGGAAAAAAATCACAAGATTGTCAGTCTCCAAGGAATAGACTACTGTGATTATTAAAAATAAATTTTAAACCTTTGAAAAACATCCTTCATGCTTCGGTTTTCTCATGTGAAAGACTGGATCGGACCAGAAGGTCTGCTGTGGGTAGGGGATTCAAGTCTGTCTCTGCTACTGTCTAAATATTTCCTCAGCTGAGGAAAAAACATTTCCTATAAATCTTATGCATGAAAGCCAGACACTTTTGCCAACTCGGGAGACAGGGGGAAAATAAGGAGTCAGGTAAGGGAAAGGAAGAAAAGAGGCACTTCACCACCTGTTTCCTCCTTTAAGAAAAGAGACACTCCTCCTATCAGAAGAAAAACATCCAAGTCAGCTCCTTACTTTGCCTTTACACCATTTCTGCCAGGAAAAAAANCCTAACACTTAGGATCAAGAAAAAAAAAAAAAAAAAAAGCAAACCTAGAATTTAAAAAAAAAAAAAAAAAAGAAAAGGAAAAGGAATTAAATAAATATAACACTACTCAGAAGGCAAGAGAGTAGTATAAGACAACGACATTAAGTTTACCCAGATATGTAGTGATGTTCTAAACGTTTGACTTTGCTCAGAAAAATTCTTATGTACTCTTGGATAAATGTTGTTGTGGGTCACATGACTCGTCATACTAACAAAACAGAGTATGATATACTTCCCAAAGGGTGTCAGTCTCCATTCACTTTGACAAGGCAGCACAGGAAGGAGGGGTTTTGCCACTGTCTGCCTCATGGTCACCATCTGTGAAATGGGAATCCTAATAGTGATAGCATCCATAGCTCTCCTGGAGGAATTAAGCTGATGCAGTTTGTGAACAAGTGTCACTATCTCATTATTACTATCACCACCGATCCATATGATTTTAGACATACAAGGAGACAGAAAACTTGCTCACATAGGATAAATCTTTTTTTCTCAATTCAAATGAACTAGTTAAAAATATTTATTAAACACAGATGACTGATACTGAATCAGACGCTCCAAGAGAAACAACAAGCATAAGACAGAATGCCCATCTTCATGCAGCCAACAACCTTGCTAGAAGAGAATAAACCAATATATATGAAGTGATTTATGAAGTCATTTTAGAGTAGCCTAGACAGTATATAATTGAATATTACATTACACACTGTCAGGCATAAGCACTAAGAAGGGAAGGGAAGGGAAAGATCAATACATGCTAAAATGGAAAGACAGTAACATTTTGTGCAAAGGGCATAATATCAAGCAATCAGAATACCTAGCAGTTCAACGTAATGTGGGGGGCCTGGGCTTGGTTTTGTCACCTGTGAAATGGGAATGACATTAATATATACCTCATAGGGCTATTTCAAGAATTAGATGAAATGTGAAAATGAAAAAAAAAATCTGACTTTGTAAAGCAAGTTTTCTTATTGATGATTAGCCTGTTTTTTAGGAAATGAAGAGGCTTTATACTGTTCTTGAGAGAAATATGAGTTAGAGGAAAGGGAGGGTAGTTATCTAGGAAAAGAGGAAGAGGGGAAGAAAAGGCAGAGGGAGAACAAGCACTGGGCATAAGAAAGACAAAGCCCAGGAAAGAGGGCAATAAAACCACAGGTAGTTGGCTTCATTTTTAACAAAAAGTAAATAAATAGATTCGATTGAAGCTGGAGAATGCCAGGAGTGGGCAGCAGTCAGCAGTAGGTTCCTCAATCTTTCCCACCCCTATGTTGCTTTCCTGCTTTCAGACTGTCAGGCTCAGGCTCTTTCATCATACATCCCTGGTTCTCAGTCTTTCACAAGCTGACAAAATAAAACAAGGCAAGAGAAAAGAAAACAGGGGGAAAAAAAATTGCTCTTAGTACTTTGATACACGGGAAAGCAGAGGAGGGGCACAGGGGAAGAAGAGATTAGAAACCATATTAAATTTTCCCCTTGCCTCAGGGATGGTGTTTTTACACATTACCTGACTTGCTCCCCAGCCAGAGAATGTACTTTACCCCACAGTCACAAGCAAGGAGGGCTGGGTAATAAGAATAATAGGAGATGGCAATTCTGCAGATATAAAAGGTACACATTCAAAAGAAGGAAGGAGAGAAAAGACAGCAATGGAGAATAAAATAAAGGATTAGCAAGAGCCAGAGAAAGATAAAAGAAAGCACAAGAGAAAAACGGTTCATTTGTAGAACTAACACATTAGGTAAAACTCTAAAACATTGTCCCAGGTTTCAAAGACTTCAAGGGGATTTTAAAAGAGGACAAGACTACCCAGGATCTGAGTAGATTATACAATATGCAAAGCTGACTTGCAGAGGAAGAATAAGATTTACCACGTGTTCAGCTCCTACTATGTATCAGACATTCTGCTGGGGCTTCACATTCCTTAAATCCATGAGTGTTCGTTGCTGTCATCTATGGGATGTGGCTTCTCAGAAAGCCTGCATTTCCTAATGTTACATTCCCATCCTCCACAGCAACCTTCACTTCCACTACTGCTTGAAATTGTAATTGGAAATTAGTCTTTGATTTCTTCTATTGCAATACAGGCATCTTAAATATAAGGCCACCATTTTCAAAATAATTTAGCCTGGGTTAGCCATCTCAGGGTTGCTATTTCCTACTCCAAGGGATCTTCCTTACCCAGGGATGCAATCTTTTGTATCTCCTGCTTGGTAGGCTGATTCTTTACAACTCCGCCACTGCGAAGCCCATACTTTAGTATTTAATTTTTAAAAATTAAAAATTAAAAATGGATGAAGAGGAGAAGAGGGCAGAGAAAGAAGATTCTGGGAGAGACACAACATTCTCGTAATTCAGGATCCAGGCTTCTGAAAGAGGGGAATCTATACCTGCAGCCAGCTGTTTCCTGTTTCCTATTCCAGCAGCTTACCTGGGGCAGGTGCCAATGACCGGTGTGCATGGGAGGATTTTAGAAATATTTCTATCCATAAATATGTGTGTGTGTCTATATAGAACTCTACTTTTTCGAGAATTCAGAATATTTCTAATATTCTGAAAGAGTGAGGCAGTCAGATATCTTAAAGTAAAACTAATTTAAACAGACCCATTCCCTGAGAACCTGGTTTTGTTAAGCTACAAGGGTGTTAAAGGTAATGAAGCCAAAACTCATCTCATTTCACAGGTGAGGAAACCAAGGCCCAGTGAGCACATGACATGCCTAACCACGCCATGAAGCCAGTTAGTATCAGGCTTGGAATTGATGTCTGATGTTATTCAGCTAGTATACTTTACATTACCCCATGATGTTATCTGAGGGAGGTGTCACCACATCAAATAGAAACTCCATTTTTAATTTTTAAAAATTAAATACTAAAGTATGGGCTTCGCAGTGGCACAGTGGTAAAGAATCAGCCTACCAAACAGGAGATGCAAAAGATTGCATCCCTGGGTAAGGAAGATCCCTTGGAGTAGGAAATGGCAACCCACTCCAATATTCTCGCCTGGAAAATCCAAGGACAGAGGAGCCTGCTGGGCTATAGTCCACTGGGTTGCAAAGAGTCGGACATGACTGAGCATACACGCGCAATTTGGATTGAAATGAAACAGAGCTCAGCAAACACAGATCTGTAAGACAGCTGCTAATGAGGTATGGTGAACCTCACTTAAGATGCAGTGGGAAAATGTGGGCTTCCTAGTCAAACAGGGGCAAAAGATTCATAATCTAAAATTATACTTAAATTATGGGTTTTTTTGCCAGTAAATATTATTCTTATTATTTGGTTGCATATTATGAAAATTAAATGAAATAATATATATCAGAGGTTCAGCAAAATGTTGATTCTCTTTTCTTCCCCTAATTATTAACAAATCATTCTTCTTGGGGAAAAAAGTGATTTTCTTGTTAGTTTCCCTGAATGCCCTCAAGATCTCCTCCCCATGGCCTAATTCTTCTTAAACTCTTTTCTCTTTTTCACAGATGATGATCAAAAGAAGATATACAATTTTTTTTCTTGATTAATCACCCGCCCTCATCCTCACTCCTAGTGTCTAGGAAATTAAGAGGCAGGAGATGCCTACTCTGCCTTACAATGTTATGTGAAGAAACAATGACAAAACAGAAGTCTGTGATATTTTCCCAAGAGCCATAGAAAAAATCTAAAATAGAAGTAATGTTGGACCTACTTCTGTATTATATAAAGAAGAGATTGCATATGTTGTCATGAAGAAGTATGTAGTGGGCAGGAATAAATAAAACAATGCAGCGATGAATAACAACTAGCAAGGCCTCCACACTGAAAGAGTAACAGGGACTCGTAGAGACTGTGGTTGAATGAGGACCACAGATCCTGCTGAGTTTAGACAAATTTTGCCATGCAGAATTGTTGGTTTACTGTATCTGAATCTTACAATGTTCATTTTAAAAGTCAGAAATTGGAATTTTTAAATGAATTAGGCCCATTTTCAATACTGGCTCAACTTTTAAAAATAAAAAAACATATAGGCCAAATAAAATTTGTTTGCAGACTGAGTTTGGTAGGGGATTACTTGTTTGGGAACTCTCACTTAGAAAGATCAGTCTCTGATGGAAATCCCCTGGCTGTCCAGTGGTTAAGACTCCATACTTCCACTGCAGGGGACACTGGTGCTATCCCTGGTTGGGGAATTAAGAGCCTGCATTTCATGTGGCCAAAAAAAAAGAGAAAAAGAAACAAAGATCAGTCTCTCAGATTTGGTATTTTCTCCTTGAGCAAGCAGAGTGTATATCTGTGTGTATGTTTGTGTGTATCTGACTTAGTAACTAATTGCTACACACACACACACACACACACACACACACACAGGAGCATATTGACGAAATTGTCTGTGACTTCATAGGGGACACTCATGGAGTTCCCTTGACATCCTAGACTGTTCAGTCTACCATGGGTTGTCTCTCTGGAAATAGCTTTGCATTAAAGACTTGGAGAAGTATCCTGGTAGGGGCTGGAAGATGGTTAAGATCAGTTCCTGTGGGAGGAGGATGAAGTGTCCTAAATGTGGGTAGAGATATGTTTCAAAGCAAAATCAAGAAAGGCCCCTCCTAAAGGCAGAAAAATCAAGGAATAAGAGTGATGCTATAAACCCATCTGCCACACAGTATACCCCAAGCCAATGTTAGTATCTTGAGTATGTGTCTCTTAAAACAGTGAACACTCTATTTGATACACAAGTTAAATTTTTCTGTTTTAAATTTTAAGATAGTTTTCTAGTGTTCGATTGGTATGGGATACTTGTTGATACAACCTTTTTTAGAATACTCTTGTAGGTATAAAGTCATTGACAAGGGCATAACTAAAGAAGGTCTAGCTTGCTTTCTCCTCCATCTCTGTGGAGGCCACTTGGAGGTCAAAGGGCTCTGCTCCAAGTGACCTCTCTGACACACCAAGTGTGCAGTAGGCCATGGCCCAGCAAAATATGACAGAAAAGAGAAAATGTCATACAGACAAGATAGTGGAGCTAAAGAAGTGGGAAAGGAGATGGCACAAATGCCTCTTTGTCCCAAATACATTAAGGAAATATATGATCAGAAACATGATGGTAACCACATCCATGGCTAACAACTGCACAATGAGATAACAGAGCCCCATCTGGGGATGGAGCAATTTTCTGTCCCTCAATTCTCTAACTAAAATTTTTTAAAATTCCAATACAATATCTCTTATGAAAGAAGATTCTCAATGTAAGTACTGCATTTCATACAATGCAAGCTATTTTCCCATTCTTCACTCTGAAACTCACTAGCAACACTGTTTGCAGAACTGAATCCTTTTTTAGACTAACATACTTTAGGAATGAACCCAGTAGTGAAGATGAAAGAAATGTAAGGAGATGTGATTACCTTTGCCACACAATGGAAAACAATAATCAGGTATTCTACTTTTCTTCTCTTTAGTATTATCCCATGAAATAATCCCCTTGGATATTCCCAGTTACCCTGGGAGTTAAAGAGAGCATGGATAATTACTCCACTTACAGGCTCAAAGGCATTGCCCAATGTCACATTCCAGGGTGAACTGAACCTAAACCTTGATTCCTATGAAACCAATTATGGAGCATTGTTAATTGTGTCAATAAATCTTGACCTTACAGTCTCATCTATCAAACCCTCATTTTAAGATAACGGTATCAAAGAGAAGATATGAATGAATAATTAAATATCACACTCTGACTAGGCCTGTATCTAAGAATTACCACTGGTGAAAATGTAAATGGGTAGTATGCAGGCCAATACATCCTTAGACATGTTCTCAGGGTACTAAGTACTAAGATCATGTTTTATTTTCTCTAGCAGCTATAATGCTAGACAATGTACATGCTCTAAAGTAACCATCTCTCCCTCCCTCCTCCTTACAGCAAAAAGCAACAGATGGGCCATCTCAACTAAAAATGTCAGCACTTTATTGACCAAATTGCTGCTAAATTTCTTAATAGCAATTTGTGAATTATGATTTCTCCTTTCAGGGACTAAGGGAGCATAATTATTATTCAGGAAAACCTGTTTTTTAAAAACAAATTCTCCCAATTCAAATGTTATTCTATGTTTAAGATGTTTGCATTTTTCTCATTTTAAAATAGAGTTCTATATAAGAAGTATTTCCTTTTTGACTCATAATTCAGTTCTCAGACTATTAGACCATACCACCTGCTAGAGGGTGACATGCATCTCATTAAGGATAGCTGCCACTATTAATGATCAAGCCCAGTTCAATGAGTACAGTAAAACTTTAAACACAAGCATAAAGCAAAGCACAAAAGATAAATAAGGGCTGCAGTGAAATGCAGCTTCAATAAAGCATCTGTCTGAAATATCTATACTCAGCTTCAGCCTAATACACTAGAAAATATTAACTATGGGCATTCCACATAACAAATATTTGTACTTTAATTTCTCATTCATGCTATAAGTAAACCTAAATCTATATCTTGAAAGACAACCTAAAAATCTTTCATGGAAACTCTATATAAATATAAATTTACAGAATTTCTTTCTTTTGTAGGATATTTAATGAATTCAGTATTATCTGCATTAGCATGGTACAAGGAATATGCTAAATGTTTTGAATTAATCCAAATATCCCGTATGCTTTCATATTTGATTGAAACATTTCTCCAGATAATATTGTTCATAGATTAGCATTGTTTTACCAAATGTGAGAAAGAGTCTAATTTATGGCATTATGCTACTATGTTTTCTTGTCTTATTAAATGATGCCATTTTCTGCCTTTTTCACCCAAATAGCATCTGCTAGCCACAAAACTAGAAACACATCTTTTAATTAAATGCTTATTTTATTTTCCCTAGTGACAACAAATTGTAGAAATGCTTTCTCAAGATTTACTGTTTTCTTTCTCTTTATCTCAGGCCCCAATATACATTCGATGTGTTCTCTGAAGTAACAATGTCCCATCTGGCTGAGAAGTGATGGACACGGATCCTTAATCAGGCTGTACACTCCATTCTTAGCACCCCCATACCCGAAAGATATCAGCAAATTGGATGGAATTCAGAGAACAGCAAGAAAAATGATTAAAGAGATGGAGGCATTGACTTATGAGGAAAGATGAAAGGATGAAATCTGTATAGCTTGGCAAAGCAACAACTGAGTTGGCGTATGATAACTGTCTATGAGCGTTTGAAGAATGTAAACACTGAGAGAAGAGAGGAAACTTTTCAGAATAGTCTAGGGAATAAGCCAAGCAAGAGGACAGAACTGAATAAATGAGTGTGGGGGTGGGGACTAAGATGGGGTGTTCACTCATCAATTGCAGTTTCTGATAAATTTACAAAGTGAAATCTAAAGAGAAGAACTGGCATCTCAGGTTTGTAGGTTACCGTCAGGGTTGATCTACATACACTGAGGATAAGGGATAAGGGAGAGAATTGGGCTCTTCCGGTGGCTCAGACAATAAAGAATCTGCCTGCACTGTAGGAGACTTGGGTTTGACCCCTGGGTTGAGAAGATCCCTTGGAGATGGGAATGGCAACCCACTCCAGTGTTCTTGCCTGGAGAATTCCATGAACAGAGGAGACTGGCAGGCTACAGTCCGTGGAGTCGCAAAGAGCTGAACCCGACTGTGCGACTGAACTGAATTGAGCAACTAACAAGGGAGGGGATTAGTATTATTTGTATGTGTACATACAATGGGTGTGCTGTGGTTTTCAGTTTACCAAGTGCTTTTGCATGCATTACCTCATCAAAATGTCACAATGATCTTATGCCATTGTCAGTTCATCTTAAATAAGGACATGCTAAAATTTACATATGTATAAGCATTGAGGCAAATAGGAAAAACATAAGTAACACATCTCTAACGTTGAGTTTGTAGTATCTTTGCTATCATAGCACTCTTATATTCCAGAATTTCAATATAGGTGCTAAGTCGCTTCAGTAGTGTCTCACTCTTTGTGACCCTAGGGACTGTAGCCCACCAGGCCCCTCTGTCCATTTTGTGTTGCCATGCTCTTCTCCAGGAGATCTTCCTGACCCAGGGGTCAAACCTGTGCCTCTTACGTCTTCTGCTTTGGCAGGCAGGTTCTTTACCAGTAGCACCACCTGGGAAGTTCAGTTTGGACTGTACTCATACACAGTTCACATAAAGAATCTAAGGTGATGATATAGACAATAGTTTGTCTTCATTCTACCTGTTTTCTTGCTGTCCTCTTCTGGAGGAGATTAGGTATAAGTGCTCTCAGGGGAAATTTCTGTGGTCAGTAATCTCTCAATGCTATAGATGACCCAGTGTGAAAATGATCTCTGCTTCAGGTGTCTGGTTACCCCTTTCCCTTGGATGATGGATTTCACTGTGGCTTCACATCCTAACTAAACTAACTGAAGACCTTAATCATTCATTAATTCAAAGTGTTGAGATGTATTTAATATGATATCCCACTCCTTGCAAGGATATTTATTGCATAAACAGAATCAAATTCTTAATGAGATGGAGCTCTAATGTGCTAAGAGATGTCATTTGTGTTTTGTTGCCAGGTTTCAGCTTCTGAATCCTTTCAACCACCTACCACATGCTGTCTGCAATGGAGATCTCCATGGAGAATAAACCCGATGTGAATGCTACTGTTTGTACCTAGAGGTTGGTTATAAATCCACTGATGGTTTCTAACACTGACAAATTGTTCTGGAATATGTACAAGCTATGAAGACACTTTCTGTATAGAGTCTGGCCTATATTCTCCTTTCTCCTGGTCCATCCAGTAATATCCTTGCTAGTGAAAAAAAAAAGGACATATTTCTTATCCATTATGAAACTCCAAAGTACCTATACTATTGACAGCTATTGGGAAGAAGTGAAAGAATTGATTCCAAAGTACATAATACAATGAAAACCAAAGATCTCCCCCACATCAGGAGAGTTGACTTATAGAATTAAGAGTTTTTAGAAATTTTGCTCTTTGCCCTGGAATTATGAACCTTTGCACAAAATGTGTGTCCTTGATCTAGAGCATATAAAATCCTGTTATTAGAGAATATACAGAAATGGGGAACACTGGCCTTCACTCTAAAATCCACAAGATTTGTCACAAATATAAGGAAGAGGTTACCAGGTAATGGTTTTGGCATGACAGTCCTTTTGAAAAGCTATCATTAAAATAGTGAAATCTACTGTAGAGCCACCTCAGCCTGTTGGCTGACTGCAGGATTTTGGGTTTTGATATAATAATTCAGGGCTAGGGCCTGGTATTCCAAATAAGTTTCCAGGTGATATTGATGCTGCTGGTCCACGTACTACGTTTGGAATTGCCAGATTCCATAGGGCATTTTCATTCTGGCTGTACAACATAGCAGTGAAAAATGGTTACAAACTGGTCATATACAGCTCAGGGAAAATTTACTTTTGATTTACATTCTCCATCTCACAGGGCATTAATGGAACACATTCAGGTAATCAAGCAGGCACAGGTATTTGTAGTTTTATTTACATACAATAGTTGAAACATTTTCCTTTTAATTCAAAGCTCAATTTTTATAAATGTGTTTCTAAATCCATGCCCTTATGAAAATACTATTTTTGAAAATGGACCTGTAGAAAAATAGCCAGAAGGGTCAATTTGTCATGTCCATCTGGCAAAGTCCTCAAATGTAGATTACTGATGCTTTCACCAAACAGGATAAATATCAAGTCAGTTTATTTGTTTCTGATGAAAGAATCTCTAGAACATAAAGTGACAACATTTAGCTTTCCTCCATGTGCCATACAGAATGCACCTCAAGAAATAAAAATTTAAAAAGAAATTGAAAAAAAAAAAAGAAAAAAACAAGGGGCTCTGGCCTGTCTTGACCTCTGAGAGACTTTTTGCAAGGAATTTTTAAGCTTCAGTCCAAAAAGTGGCCTCCTGTACTTTTCCCTAAAGGCTAAAATACAAACCAGGATGATGTACCTGTCAGTGGCTCTTTTGGTGGGTGGAGGAGGGGCCACCCAGACCTACTGAATCACCAAGGAAACCTGGGACCTATTTTTCTGTGAAGCTGAACTTCAAAAAAACAAGCCAAGAGATACAAAGAGAAAAGTGTGACTGCTCTGACAGCAAAAACAAGCAAATATCTCCAGAGGGGATTAGTCCCTCTGCTTCAAAGTAACCAAAACAAAGAGAGCTGAGCCAGCTTCCCTGGGAATAACTCCTGTCCATCAAACCAGAATGAGCTCAGTAAACAGAGCAGTTGTCGCACGACTCAACAGCCTGGATGCCTATTACCAAGTAATACACTTCCACTATCAAGACGGAACTTTTCAAATTCAATTCCCTCTTATGGAATCATAGGGATGTTAGAGAATTTCCAGCCCCACCTCCCACTGAAGGCCACTGGCCCATCACGTCCAACCTACTGGCCTGTCTTCCAGGCACTGTTCTAGCATGAGTATTCCTGGTTTCACAAAACAATTTTGCTGAAAATATATCCTTAAGTTGGGAGCAAAATTTAAGTTTACTTTATGAAGAAAGTTTTGGCCTTTGGAGAACAAGTCCAATATTACTTCCATGTGGGAACTCTTCAAATAAAAGGATGGTCCTCATATTCCCATGGCATAGCCATTTCCCCAGTTTAATCATCTCATATGGTGGTATACAGATTTTTTTTTTTTAATCGTCCAATACCACTTTTTTCCAATGGCTCTTTTATAGCCGGACATAAGACTGCAGATTTCATCTAATCAGTTCAGAGTTTGTGGATTTTTATCTCTCACATTCTCAGGCTATATTTCTATTAAGTCCGTGTAAGATTGCTCTACTTTTTATCATAAGTTGTGCAATAATCGATGTCTGTTTTTACATAAAATGATATTAAGTCATATTTCCCCAGATCTACCCTAGAAGTATTAGTCTAAGCATGGGATTTCACATTTATTTCCATTGATTTTAGCCTGTTCACTTTAGCTCACTATTTAAGCTGACAGTCTTCTGAATTTTTATTTTGTTATGCAGGGTATTGTATAGCCCTCACAAATTCCAACTTTTGAAAATCTGATAAGCAAGCCCTCTATTTTGTTATCTACATCAGTGCTGAAAATACCAAATAGGCCCTCTATTTTGTTACCC
Organism: Redunca redunca; assembly: GCA_006410935.1. Classification (NCBI taxonomy): domain Eukaryota; kingdom Metazoa; phylum Chordata; class Mammalia; order Artiodactyla; family Bovidae; genus Redunca; species Redunca redunca. The sequence goes on along the minus strand of SJYQ01000326.1, from coordinate 53,002 downwards.
AAATGACTGTTGAAAGAGGCCTAATGCAGATATAGGTAGGGACTTCAGCATATTTCATAAATTAAACAGATTTGCTTAAATGCTCCATTTCTTATTTTCAGTCTTCCATTTACTGGCTTTAAGGAAGGCTCTTGTGTTTGGAGGAACAAACTGGACCTGAAAGAATTCTCACTTCAACTATGGTTTCTCACTCTTCTAATTTCCTTCACCTAGGGATAAAAAGCAGAGACATTACTTTGCCGACTAAGGTCCGTCTAGTCAAGGCTATGGTTTTTCCTGTGGTCATGTACGGATGTGAGAGTTGGACTGTGAAGAAAGCAGAGCACCGAAGAATTGATGCTTTTGAACTGTGGTATTGGAGAAGACTCTTGAGAGTCCCTTGGACTGCAAGGAGATCCAACTAGTCCATTCTGAAGGAGATCAACCCTGGGATTTCTTTGGAAGGAATGATGCTAAAGCTGAAGCTCCAGTACTTTGGCCACCTCATGCGAAGAGTTGACTCATTGGAAAAGACTCTGATGCTCGGAGGGATTGGGGGCAGGAGGAGAAGGGGACAACAGAGGATGAGATGGCTGGATGGCATCACGGACTCAATGGATGGGAGTCTGAGTGAACTCCGGGAGTTGGTGATGGACAGGGAGGCCTGGTGTGCTGCGATTCATGGGGTTGCAAAGAGTGGGACACGACTGAGCGACTGAACTGAACTGAGATGAGATCACACCCCAAACTCAAGATAATATTCAGGTAAGACTCTGGCCTAAATAGCATGTACTCTAAACCCCTTAAGTCTTAGACTACACTGTACTACTTCTCAAAACCTAGAGAATTCCACTGGACACTCAAGGAGATCAGATTAGAGAGTCAAGTGACTCACACTTTGAGAATTTAAACCATAATTGAGACCAGCTATGGCAATAAGAAACATTCCTTATGGATGGACTTTGAGGTATGTTTCTACTAAAAATAACATAAAATACAGTTTAGAGAGTTGATTACTTAAGGGACAATGCAGTATCACAGTAAGTCAGCAGTTTAGGTTTTTGATCTGTCCACAGAGTTAGATTTTGTTGAAGGCGAAACGCTCAGCATGGTAACTAATCAGCACACTCTCTCCAAACATCCCCTGTCTTTATTTTCGGTTGCTTGTTACTTCAATTCACACCGATTTATCCTCCCTCACAACTCAACCCACAACTTTCTCATTGCCTGACCTGAGGCATGGATAGCAATTTTCAGTGTAATCAGCCAGAGGATGTAATCAGTGCAATTAACAGATGGATTGGGAATACTACATGAAACCTAAATTAAAATCCCACTAAAATCACTATACTGTATCTGTATATACCCACACTAAACAAATATTTCTTAGGATACAGTTTCTGGCAGTGAGATGATAATTTTAACGTAAAAATTTTAATGAATTTAGCCCCATTCTACATCCTCACTACACTGATTTGGTATACTTTATTGAGCAGCTACAGTATGCCTATTTTTATTCTGGTGCAAAATTAAAGTAGAATGTGGTATCTTTCCTCAAAGAAGATTGGAGTGTTGAATAAATCAGTCTTAAAGTCATGAAAATATTCTGAAAACACTAAGAGATGGTGGTAGGCTAGAAATGCAAACAAAAGGAATATTAGGTTGGGAAGAAGTGTTTTATGTTTGGCTCTGCTGTAATCTGTCTGGAATTCCATGGGTCATCATTATAATCTCTTTTAACTCCTTCCCCCTCCTCCATTTTACTTCACATAACCTCCCAACCCCTTGCTGAACCCATCCATCTCCTGTTGCCTGGTTTATGCAGGTACAGTTAAATGGTGTCAGGAAGGAGAGGGAAACAAAAACATATAGGCAGCCTGACTGGTTTCACTTGAATTCATTACCATAAACTTATGTAGACCCTGATCACTGCCAAAATACTATTATTTTCTTCAATAAGTATGCTTCCCCTCCAAATATATTGTTTCATATCTTTTCACTGTCCTCAAATCTCTCATTCCTCTTCCCTCCTCACTCTAAGTTGATGACCTGCCTTAAACTTTGTTAATAAGACAGACTATAAGAGGAAATTCTTTTAAATTGTCAGTAACAGATTGGAAAAACCAGATTCCATCTTTGTCCCTCCTCAGTTCAGTTCAGTTCAGTTCAGTCGCTCAGTCGTGTCTTACTCTTTGCGACCCCATGAATCGCAGCACGCCAGGCCTCCCTGTCCATCACCAACTCCCGGAGTCTACCCAAACTCATGTCCTTGGAGTCGGTACTGCCATCCAGCCATCTCACCCTCTGTCATCCCCTTTTCCTCCTGCCCCCAATCCCTCCCAGCATCAGGGTCTTTTCCAATGAGTCAACTCTTCGCATGAGGTGGCCAAAGTATTGGAGTTTCAGCTTCAGCATCACTCCATCCAATGAACACCCAGGACTGATCTCCTTTAGGATGGACTGGTTGGATCTCCTCACAGTCCAAGGGACTCTCAAGAGTCTTCTCCAGCACCACAGTTAATTCAGCATAAAAACATTCCTTCTCTACAAGAGGGAACACCTCTCTATCTGGATACTGAGTTCCACCCTCATAGAATTTCTCAAGGCCTTTACCCCTTCATTTATTCTTTCTCAACTGCTTAATAAATCTTTCCTTACCACAAGATTACCCTCATATTCAAACATTCTCAGGATTTTTCATCTTTAAAGAGAAAAAAGGAAGAAGGAAAGAAGAAAGGAAAGGAAAAGAAGGAAGGAAGGAGAGGAGGAGGAAGGAAGAAGGAAGAAAGGAAGGGTGCTCTAATTTGCCATCTTCAGAGCTTCTTCACTGTTTTTCTAATCTCCTTCATAATCTCACTTTCTCATCCTTTATTCACCATTTTTCTCACTCTACTCCAGTTTTGAGGGCTTCCCTGGTGGCTTAGATGGTAAAGAATCTGACCACGATGTGGGAGACCTGGGTTTGATCCCTGGGTTGGGAAGGTCCCCTGGAGTAGGAAATGGCAACCCATCCCAGTATGCTTGCCTGGAGAATTCTGTGGACAGAGGAGCCTGGCGGGCTATAGTCCTTGGGGTTGCAGAAAGTCAGACATGACTGAGTGACACATAGTTTCACTTTCAGTCTGGTTTTGAACTTTACACTCCAACAAAATGGTTTTTCACTGATAACTTACATGTTCCATATTCCAAGAATGTGTTCTTATTCTGTCATAGACCACACTTTCTCTTCATCAAACACTTTGCTCAACTCCTATGATACTACTTGCCTCCTGGTTTCTTTCCAGCCCATCATTCACTTCTTCTCTGGCTCCCCTGCTGGTTTCTCCTCCATCAGACTTAAAAACATGATAGTATTTCAGTATTCCTTCCAAGCCCAGTTTTCTTTATCAACACCTTCTCCTCATTGATCTCATCCAGACTTATGTCTTTAAATGTCATGTCTATGCTAAATATTCCTACAATATATCTCTTCAGATTTATCCTGTGAGCTCCAAAATGTCTATGAATATCTATCTTTAGATTTTTACAGAATTTTCTCAGTTTTAACATGTTTACATTGAGATTCCTGATTTCTTATTCACCTCTAAAAAGCTTTAGAGAGAAATGGATATATTAAGGAAAGAGAGTAAAATCAAATGAAAAATAGTATAAGTGGAGTAAGGGAGGAAAGAAAGTTGGAAGAGTTAATTGTGGTTCTGATTAGAAAATGGGATTTTTAAAGTTTAACAGCTAATAAGTGAACACTTTTAAGTGATGACAAAGTTGAATCCATATTAATATGAGTGCAGAGAACTGAAGAAAACTGAGTTGAAAATTATAAGAGTCAAAGAAGCCAAAGTATTCGGAAATCAGTATGTCGTGCTAATTAACCACATGGAACTGAGGTAGAAATTTCTAGGCATTCAGTGTAGGACGCTGGGACCTTGGTTTTGTTTTCAGTAAACGCCTCATTCCTTTAGCCTAAAGTTACACTCTTTGTCCTGGATTTCTGGGATGGATAATTGCTCTGATAAATTATCAGCACTCAAATTTAGGAAAGGTCAGTTCAGTTCAGTCTCTGAGTCCTGTCCGGATCTTTGTGACCCCATGGACTGCAGCACACCCAGCTTCCCTGTCCATCATCAACTCTTGGAGCTTACTCAAACTCATGTCCATCAAGTTGGTGATGCCATCCAACCATCTCACCCTCTGTCGTCCCCTTCTCCTCCCGCCTTCAATCTTTCCTAGCATCAGGTCTTTTCCAAGAAGTCAGCTCTTCGCATCAGGTGGCCAAAGCATGGGAGTTTCAGCTTCAGCATCAGTCCTTCCAATGAACACCCAGGACTTATCTTCTTTAGGATGGACTGGTTGGATCTCCTTGCAGTCCAAGGGACTCTCAAGAGTCTTCTCCAACACCACAGTTCAAAAGAATCAATTATTTGGCTCTCAGTTTCTTTATAGTTCAGCTCTGACATCCATACATGACTACTGGAAAAACCATAGCTTTGACTGGATGGACTTTTGTTGGCAAAGTAATGTCTCTGCTTTTTAATATGCTGTTTAGGTTGGTCATAGCTTTCTTCCAAGGAGCAATCCTCTTTTAATTTCATGGCTGCAGTCACCATCTGCAGTGATTCTGGAACTTCAAAAAATAAAGTCTCTCATTGTTTCCACTGTTTCCCCATCAATTTCCCATGAAGTGATGGGACCAGATGCCATGATGTTAGTTTTCTGAATGTTGAGTTTTAAGCCAATATTTTCACTCTCCTCTTTCACTTTCATCAAGAGGCTCTTTAGTTCATCTTCACTTTCTGCCATAAGGGTGGTGTCATCTGCATATCTGAGGTTACTGATATTTCTCTCGGCAATCTCAGTTTCAGCTTGTGCTTCATCTAGCCTGGCATTTCGCATGATGTACACTGCATATAAGTTGAACAAACAGGGTGACAACATACAGCCTTGATATACTCCTTTCCTGTTTGGAACCAGTCTGTTGTTCCATGTCCAGTTCTAATTGTTGCTTGACCTGCATACAGATTTCTCAAGAGGCAGGTCAAGAGGTCTGGTATTCCCATCTCTTTCAGAATTTCCCACAGTTTATTGTGATCCACACAGTCAAAGGCTTTGGCATAGTCAATAAAGCAAAAGTAGATGTTTTTCTAGAACTCTCTTGATTTTTTGATGATCCAGTGGATATTGGCAATTTGATCTCTGGTGCCTCTGCCTTTTCTAAATCCAGTTTGAACATCTGGAAGTTCATGGTTCACATAAATGCTGAAGCCTGGCTTGAAGAATTTTGAGCATTATTTTGCTAGTGTGTGAGATGAGTGCAATTGTGTGGTAGTTTGAACATTCTTTCCATTGCCTTTCTTTGGGATTGGAATGAAAACTGACCTTTTCCAGTCCTGTGGCCACTGCTGAGTTTTCCAAATATGCTGACATATTGAGTGCAGCACTTACACAGCATCATCTTTTAGGATTTGAAAGAGCTCAACGGGAATTTCATCACCTCCACTAGCATTGTTCCTAGTGATATTTCCTAAGGCCCACTTGACCTTGTGTTCCAGGATGTCTGGCTCTGGGTGAGTCACACTATTGTGGTTATCTGGGTCATGAAGATCTTTTTTGTGTAGTTATATGTCCTCCTGCCACCTCTTCTTCATATCTTCTGCTTCTCTTAGGTCCATACCATTTCTGTCCTTCATTGCGCCTGTCGTCAAGTGAAATGTTCCCATGGTATCTCTAATTTTCTTGAAGAGATCTCTAGCCTTTCTCATTGTATTATTTTCCTCTATTCCTTTGCAATGACCACTGAGAAAGGCTTTCTTATCTCTCCTTGCTATTCTTTAGAATTTGCATTCAAATGGGTATATCTTTTCTTTTCTCCTTTGCCTTTAGCTTCTCTTCTTTTCTCAGCTATTTGTAAGGGTTCCTCAGACAATCATTTTGCATTTTTTCATTTCTTTTCCTTGGGGATGGTCTTGATCCCTGTCTCCTGTAAAGTGTCATTAACCTCCATCTATAATTCTTCAAGCACTCTGTCTATCAGATCTAAACCCTTGAATCTATTTGTCACTTTCACTGTATAATCATAGGGATTTTATTTAGGTCATACTTGAATGGTCTCTTGAGAAACCTATATGCAGGTCAGGAAGCAACAGTTAGAACTGGACATGGAACAACAGACTGGTTCCAAATAGGGAAAGGAGTACGTCAAGGCTGTATATTGTCACCCTGCTTATTTAAGTTCTTTGCAGAGTACATCATGAGAAACCCTGGGCTGGAAGAAGCACAAGATGGAATCAAGATTGCTGGGAGAATTATCAATAACCTCAGATATGCAGATGACACCACCCTTATGGCAGAAAGTGAAGAGGAACTAAAAAGCCTCTTGATGAAAGTGAAAGTGGAGAGTGAACAAGTTGGCTTAAAGCTCAACATTCAGAAAATGAAGATCATGGCATCTGGTCCCATCACTTCATGGGAAATAGATGGGGAAACAGTGGAAACAGTGTCAGACATTAGTTTTGGGGGCTCCAAAATCACTGCAGATGGTGACTGCAGCCATGAAATTAAAAGACGCCTACTCCTTGGAAGGAAAATTATGACCAACCTAGACAGCATATTGAAAAGCAGAGACATTACTTTGCCAACAAAGGTCCTTCTGGTCAAGGCTATGGTTTTTCCAGTGGTCATGTATGGATGTGGAGAGTTGGAATGTAAAGAAATCTGAGTGCCGAAGAATTGATGCTTTTGAACTGTGGTATTGGAGAAGATTCTTGAGAGTCCCTTGGACTGCAAGGAGATTCAACCAGTCCATTCTAAAGGAGATAAGTCCTGGGTGTTCATTGGAAGGATTGATGTTGAAGCTGAAACTCCAGTTCTTTGGCCACCTCATGCAAAGAGTTGACTCATTGGAAAAGACTCTGATGCTGGGAGGGTTTGGGGGCAGGAGGAGAAGGGGACGACAGGGTGAGATGGCTGGATGACATCACTGACTTGATGGACATGAGTTTGAGTAAACTCCGGGAGTTGGTGATGGACAGGGAGGTCTGGCATGCTGCAATTCATGGGGTCTCTAAGAGTCAGACCAGAGAAGGCAATGGCACCCCACTCCAGTACTCTTGAAAATCCCATGGACAGAGGAGCCTAGTAGGCTCTAGTCCATGGGGCCGCTAAGAGTGAGGCACAACTGAGCGACTTCACTTTCACTTTTAACTTTCATGCATTGGAGAAGGAAATGGAAACCCCCACTCCAGTATTCTTGCCTGGAGAATCCCAGGGACAGAGGAGCCTAGTGGGCTGCTGTCTATGGGGTCGCACAGAGTCGGACACGACTGAAGCGACTTAGCAGCAGCAACAGCAGCAACGAGTCGGATACGACTGAGCGACTGAAGTAACTGGCTGAATGGTCTAGTGGTTTTCCCTACTTTCTTCAGTTTAAGTCTGAATTTGGCAATAAGGAGTTTATGATCTGAGCCACAGTCAGCTCCTGGTCTTATTTTTGCTGACTGCATAGAGCTTCTCCATCTTTGGCTACAAAGAATATAATTAATCTGATTTCAGTATTGACCATCTGGTGATGCCCATATATACAGTCTTCTCTTGTGTTTTTGGAAGAGGGTGTTTGCTATGACCAGTGTGCTTTCTTGGTAAAACTCTGTCTTGCAAAGTAATCCTTTGTTCTGTTTCATTTTGTATTCCAAGGCCAAATTTGCCTGTTACTCTAGGTATCTCTTGACTTCCTACTTTTGCATTCCAGTCCCCTATAATGAAAAGGACATCTTTTTTTGGGTGTTAGTTCTAGAAGGTCTTGTAGGCCTTCATAGAACTATTCAGCTTCTTCCACTTTACTGGTTCAGGCATAGACTTGGATTACTGTGATAGTGAATGATTTGCCTTGGAAATGAACAGAGATCATTCTATCATTTTTGAGACTGCATCTAAGTACTGCATTTTGGACTCTAGTTGACTATGAGGGCTACTCCATTTCTTCTAACGAATTCTTGCCCACAGTAGTAGATATAATGGTTATCTGAATTAAATTTGCCTATTACAGTCCATTTTAGTTTCAGTTCAGTTCAGTTCAGTTCAGTCGCTCAGTCGTGTCTGACTCTTTGTGACCCCATGAATCACAGCACGCCAGGCCTCCCTGTCCATCACCATCTCCTGGAGTTCACTCAAACTCACGTCCATCGAGTCAGTGATACCATCTAGCCATCTCGTCCTGTCGTCCCCTTTTCTTCCTGCCCCCAATCCTTCCTAGCATCAGAGTCTTTTCCAATGAGTCAACTCTTCGCACAAGGTGGCCAAAGTACTGGAGTCTCAGCTTTAGCATCATTCCTTCCAAAGAACACCCAGGGCTGATCTCCTTTAGAATGGACTGGTTGGATCTCCTTGCAGTCCAAGGGACTCTCAAGAGTCTTCTCTAACACCACAGTTCAAACTGCTTCCTAAACTGTCAATGTTCACTCTTGCCATCTTCTGTTTGACCACTTCCAATTTACCTTAATTCATGTTCCTATGCAATATTGCTCTTTACAACATCAGACTCTACTTCCATCACCAGTCACATCCATAACTGAGCATTGTTTTCACCCTGGCTCCGTCTCTCCATTCTTTCTGGATTGGAGTTATTTCTTCATTCTTCTCTGGTAGCATATTGGGCACCTACCGATCTGGAGTTCATATTTCAGTGTCCTATCTTTTGCATTTTCATGCTGTTCTTGGGGTTCTCAAGGCAAGAAAACTGAAGTGATTTGCCATTCCCTTCTCCAGTGGACCATGTTTTGTCAGAACTCTGCACCATGACCCATCCATCTTGGGTGGCCCTACATGGCATGGCTCATAATTCCATTGAGTTAGACAGGCTGTGGTCCATGTGATCAGTTTGATTAGTTTTCTGAGACTGTGGTTTTCATTTTGTCTGCCCTCTGGTGGATAAGGATAAGAGAATTATGGAAGCTTACTGACTGGAGAGACTGAAGGGGAAACTCGGAAAGTGAAAGTGAAGTCACTCAGTCCTGTCTGACTCTTTGCAACCCCATGGACTGTAGCCTACCAGGCTCCTCCATCCATGGGATTTTCCAGGCAAGAGTACTGGAGTGGGGTGCCATTGCCTTCTCCATGGGATCTTCCCGACCCAGGGATCAAACTCGGGTCTCCTGCATTGCAGGCAGAGGCTTTACTGTCTGAGCCACCAGGGAAGCCCAAATCCAGATCCAGGGAAGAGCAATAATTAACTTCTGTTCCACATGCCTGAGGGAAAAACAACTGGTAATAGTTAATCTTTAGTCCATACATCTGGTCCATTGTAAAATGGCCAGGGGGCATGAAAAGGATGGTGACTTAATCCAAGGATCAGGAGAAGCCATAAAGATATTAAGTTATGCATCTTGACTTTTAAACTGATTCGTTAAAAACAACATATCTTAAGGACAGAAGTCAACCAGAAATGTACAGATTAATACTGGTAAAAAGATAAAACTGCTGTAATCCTTGCCTTTTTGGGGACTTCTACCCACCTCAGTGTCAATGCTGGAAGCATTGTACTTTCCTTCCCTTTAATAAATACTATTTGCTTGCTACTGTGAGTATTTGCATGTTCATGAAGTTCAGTATTTGGCTCTGCAAACAAGAACTCGGATTCCCATTTTGGAACCTGAAATCACACAGATTGATGACAGGTTTTGGGTGGAACAATGTAAAGGAAACAAACTGGAAGGGTACAGACCATGAATGGTAGAAAATAGATGGTATGAGAAACAATTTAAAAAAGAAGATTGCTTTTATTATATCAGAGAATATTAGTTGATAATAATCAATGGTGATCACAGATAATATGAATTCACTGGCAAAACATCAATCTCCACTTTTTGAAGGGTTTCCCAGGGAAGCAGTACCCTTGGGAGTGAGTCAGTGTTCAACTAAGGTAAGTGGTGGAGGGAAGGAGTTGAAAATGTTTGAGAGTTAAATTATCATTGGTCAGACATTCCAGAATACATACAAGGAAAAGCTGAGGGTGATAGAAAGATAGCTTAGGTGAGAGAAATTAGATCATTAGAATAGGAATGAAAGTACGGGAGACAGCAAATGACTAAAGACCTGACATAAGGACTTTAATCAGTGATTAAAGATGGCAAGGATATGAAACAAAGTGATTGAATTTACTTAAAGTTTACAAATGGAACTTCAAGGTTATTTCTCCTCTGATGTAGGTACAAAATTTTCCAAAGGCTTTGCAACTGTGATGCTCAAAATTAATCAATGAAAATCACGTTGCAAAATTTTTCTTGTTGGACTTTACAATAGATTTTAAGCAAGAAACACATGGTGCAGATAAATGTAGTAGATTTCATTATTAGCTCATTTTTCTTAGTGGACAAGTTGTCTCACGTGATATCTGCAGTAAAATAGATTCATGAGAACTATAGATGGAAAAGATACATAGGATGTGTTTTACTCTATCCATTATTTGTCATCTAGACTATCATTCAAGCTGGTTAACTAAATTCACATGGTTATTCTAAGATATCCTCATTCCTACTTCCAATTATTTCCTTTTAAATAATCAGTATAAAAATAAAAATGAGCATTTATGAGTGGAGTTGATTTGGAAAATATGAAATGTACTTTTAACTGAAAAATCAAAAATTTTTAGAATTTGTTCTGGAATGTAATTTCTCTGAAGATTCAGGTTCAGGTTCAGGTCAGTCGCTCAGTCATGTCTGACTCTTTGCGACCCCATGAATCGCAGCATGCCAGGCCTCCCTGTCCATCACCAACTCCCAGAGTTCACTCAGACTCATATCCATCGAGTCAGTGATGCCATACAGCCATCTCATCCTCTGTCATTCCCTTCTCCTCCTGCCCCTAATCCCTCCCAGCATCAGAGACTTTTCCAATGAGTCAACTCTTCGCATGAGGTGGCCAAAGTATTGGAGTTTCAGCTTTAGCATCATTCTTTCCAAAGAAATCCCAGGGCTGACCTCCTTCAGAATGGACTGGTTGGATCTCCTTGCAGTCCAAGGGACTCTCAAGAGTCTTCTCCAACACCACAGTTCAAAAGCATCAATTCTTCGGCGCTCAGCTTTCTTCATAGTCCAACTCTCACATCCATACATGACCACTGGAAAAACCATAGCTTTGACCAGAAGGACCTTTGTTGGCAAAGTAATGTCTCTGCTTTTCAATATGCTATTTAGGGTGGTCATAACTTTCCTTCCAAGGAGTAGGCGTCTTTTAATTTCATGGCTGCAGTCACCATCTGCAGTGATTTTGGAGCCCCCAAAACTAATGTCCAACACTGTTTCCACTGTTTCCCCATCTATTTCCCATGAAGTGATGGAACCAGATGCCATGATCTTCATTTTCTGAATGTTGAGCTTTAAGCCAACTTTTTCACTCTCCACTTTCACTTTCATCAAGAGGCTTTTTAGTTCCTCTTTACTTTCTGCCATAAGGGTGGTGTCATCTGCATATCTGAGGTTATTGATATTTCTCCCAGCAATCTTGATTCCATCTTGTGCTTCTTCCAGCCCAGCATTTCTCATGATGTACTCTGCAAAGAAGTTAAATAAGCAGGGTGACAATATATAGCCTTGACATACTCCTTTTCCTATTTGGAACCAGTCTGTTGTTCCATGTCCAGTTCTAACTGTTGCTTCCTGACCTGCATATAGGTTTCTTAAGAGGCCGGTCAGGTGGTATTCTCACCTCTTTCAGAATTTTCCACAGTTTATTGTGACTCACAGTCAAAGGCTTTGGCATAGGCAATAAATCAGAAATAGATGTTTTTCTGGAATTCTCTTGCTTTTTCGATGATCCAGTGGATGTTGGCAATTTGATCGCTGAAGATTAAGTTGAGTTAACGTTTCTAATATATCCAGTGAGTTAATTATCTCTGCTGCTGCTGCTGCTAAGTTGCTTCAGTCGTGTCTGACTCTGTGTGACCCCATAGACGGAAGCCCACCAGGCTCCTCCATCCTTGGGATTCTCCAGGCAAGAACACTGGGGTGGATTGGCATTTCCTTCTCTAATGCAGGAAAGTGAAAAGTGAAAGTGAAGTTGCTCAGTTGTGTCTGACTCATAGTGACCCCGTGGACCACAGCCCACCAGGCTCCTCCGTCCATGGGATTTTCCAGGCAAGAGCACTGGAGTGCGTTGCCACTGCCTTCTCCATTAATTATCTCTAGGATGGGATAAAACAGATAAACGTATAATAAAAAATTGGCTTCTGAGCTTTCTTCCTGAATGTCAGTACTTAAAATTCTTTTACCATCTCACAGTCCTAAACAAAGAGACTAAATGGTCTCTAGATTTAGCTCTCTAGCATCTATATCTACATCAACTTGATTCCACAGTTCTTTTCTCAATGCCATGTGACACCCTGCTCTCCAAGATCTTTAGAAGACTGAGCTGTCTTCGAATGGTTAGCTTCCTTTAATATGCCCCAATGCCATAAATTTGTTTTGCTTGTTTTTGTACAGTATGTAATGAAAGCATATGGGTTTCATGTACATTGTTGAGTATTTATAATTATGCTGACAAATATAAATTTAGAAATGTAAGAATATTCTAGCCAAATTTTACAAGGAAAAATGCCCCAAAATGCCCATTTTGATTTCTTACAATAAAAATTTTTTCATTTGAAAACTGATAACGGTATGATAGGAGAACAAGCATATTATACTCATTAGGCTACAGGTTAGGCTGCTGTGACAAATAAAGAAATACCGTGATGTACAGGACAGCGAAACTTCTCTTTCATATAAAGGCCTAGGTAGATGTCTTGGGTACGGTCTGGTAGTTGGATTTTGTATGATTTGGTTTTGAGGGTGCTGGGTATTTTCAGTCTGCCATTTTCAATATGTGGCTCCCATGTCATGATCCAAGATGCTTTAGGTACATCATTATGAATATATTTCTGCCAGAAGAAATGAGGAAGGACATATCTCTTGCTCTTAAGGAAAGAGCCCCAAACTTGAACATAACCATTCCTGCTCACTTTCTGTTAACTAGGACTTAGTTACTAGATCATACCTTTCTGCATGGGCAGCTTGTGAATGTATTCTTTATCTGGGCAGCTGTGTGCCCAGGGAAAAGTTCTACTACTGCCAAAGAAGGGAAGAACAGATATTGAAAAACAACTAACAGTTAATTCCACATATACAAAATTTCATTCTAAAAAAAATAGCTGGGTTTATTCTATGTATCTTACAAAAACTATGTATAGCTAGTACAGTTAGTACAATTGATGATTATGTGAGTATTTTAGGCTTCCCTCATAGCTCAGATGGTAAAGAATCTGTCTGCAATGCAGGAGACCTGGGTTCGATTCCTGGGTTGGGAAGATACCCTGAAGAAGGAAATGGCAGCCCACTCCACATTCTTGCCTTGAGAATCCCACAGACAGAGGAGCCTGGCAGGCTACAGTCAACGGGGTCACGAAGAGTCAGCTACGACTTAGCGACTAAACCATCACAACCATACATTTAAAAAATCATTTGTTGTTCATCTTCAATTCACACTGGGCTCCCCTGGTGGCTCAGATGGTAAAGTGCCTGCCTGCAATGCAGTGAGTATTTTATGTGTTGTTTTCATGTCTATCGCTTTCACCAGATTCTAAATTCCAAAAGAGTAGGGGATCATGTCTATCTTGTTAACCATTTTGTAATTCCCTCATAGTTCAGTTGGTAAAGACTCTGCCCACAATGCAGGAGACCCAGGTTTGATTCCTGGGTCAGGAAGATCCCCTGGAGAAGGAAATGGCAATGCACTCCAGTACTCTTGTTTGGAGAATCCCATGGACAGAGCAGCCTGGCTGGCTACAGTCCATGGGGTTGCAAATTTCAGGCATGACTTAGTGACTAAACCAATATTTCCATCACAAATAATTATCTGTTCAATAAATGACTATGTGAAGGACTCCTCACTGAGCAGTGTTGACCCCTAGCTTCTTTACTAGGATCCATGGGCTCCCAAAGTTGGTGGTTATGAAAAGAAGTCAAAATGGTGGTTAGTATAATATCATAAGCAAGTTTTTACCCCCCATAATCTACAGTTAATCAAGAGTTCTAGGACTAAAGTGTGTTCAGAGGAAAGCTACATTCAGTCTGGTCATAAGGAAGCTTGTGATTTAGTCTGTGCCTTATATGTGAAGCTGGTTCCTATGTCCTATTTCTACCACAAACTTGTTTCTACTAATTTCAGATTCCTTTTTTAACTGAATGTTCCCATTTGCTTATGAATCCACTCCTGAGAATGAAAATATCTCTGTGTGCATTTATAAGCCATAATGTTTCATGAGGATAAGTCTCCTTCAAAGCAGAAAATAAACCGAAAACATAAACATTGTGTTTTGCTTTTTTAAAAAGTATCTTAAGACAGTTAAGCACTTAAGCTTAGAGTGAGTAGCATAAATGGGCTTATCTTTTCTAACAATTTTGTTATAATTTTGCAAGATGTATATTGTGTCCACTGCATGGGTGAGGAGAACCATATGAGAATGCTACCAGGGGTATTCACTTCCATTACTTCTAGGCCAGGAGTCTCTGGTTTAGCTTAGAAGTCATCCTTGTATGTCATTCAGGCAGAGGTGGAAGCACTGATGAATGGGAGAAGGAGAGAGAATTAGAGAGACAGAAAGACAGAGACAGAGAATGCAAGGATAATCGTCTTGCTACATACCATTGACTAGAGTCAGACCAGCCCATTTATATACAGAGACACCAGATCTGTTCACCAGCCATTTCAGTACTGTGTGATATAGAGAGGTGAAACAACAGCATTGTAAGAAGCTTCAATCAGGCAGTGACTCAGCCACTGTTTTTTGCTGGTTTTGATCTAGAAATTTTCCTTTTCTGCTTCAATATCTATCCGATGCATTTCCTCTTCCCTAGCATCCATTTGGTCTCCTCTCTGAGAGCCCAGGTAAGATGGCGGAAGCACTGCTTCCACAGCCGCAGCTGGCTGCAGTTTCTGGACCCACAATCATGCCAATCAGTGCTTCCTACACAAAACCTTTTCAGCAACCCCAAAGCCAAAGGCCCAGTTGATGCCACCAGATTTCTCTTTCAGCTCAAGTCTTACAATTAGGCAGCTTTGTGTTTTTTCACACATGCATTATGAAGGTTATTTAGGCTTTTCACAATAGTCTCCAATAATATGCTTCCCCAATGCAAGCCTTCCTCCTACTCAGCAAAGTTGCTAAAAAATGCAGAGATATCCAATGAAGGTCACAAGCAATGCTAGTCATTAAGGCAACAGGCAACAGTTTATCTTCTTGCAGCTTTTTACTGGAAGAAATCACAGCATAGAAACCTCCATGGAGCTTCATGCCCTCCTTTGCCTTTATAGCCTGGTTCCTCATCTTGATACACAAAGAATCTAAGCATTGTGCCTTCAGAGAAATTATGTGATCAAATCCAACCATAACAAGACACAAATTCCACCCACTTTATGTGGTTAAAAAAAAGAGAAGTGGTCATTTCTGTTGTAACTGTAAAAACAGAGATTTTATTGTAGCTCCTGACATTGACAGCTATACAAAATATGTATGGACACTTTAGACAAAAGTAAAAGCTATGGTCCTCTTTTATTCTCCATACAAAGCAGTTCTCAAAAGCACCAGCAGTCAAAGTGAAAATAAAAACTCAAAATTAAACATAAACTAATGAATCTCTCATTCTTGATGGAAGAATGATGTTTCAAGATTTAACACAGCATCCACATTTCTGCTCTGTGGGGGTGAGTCAGAAGAAATAAGAATATGTGTTTCTGTTGTACTCCAATTAAGAAATGAAGGTTTTAGGTGTCAAGGTAGAAACATAGATAAGAAAGCAAGACAAAGATTGCTAGGCATCTTTAGGGAAATGCAAGCAAAAACAAGGTATTCCTAGGATGTTAGGTAATGCAGACAATCAACATTTTGCAGACTATCGGAGAGTGCAAGTATCTGTAAGAATCAATAGAAAACAACTCCACTTAAAGTGAACTTTTAGCATTTGAAGACAGTTCTGACTAGGCTGATATATGCTATTATGGACTCAGAGATTAAATAAACTGTCTTCAAAAATCCATCTGACAGACTTGATCCTCTCAAGAGTTTAGTGAGTAGACAGAGGTAATGTAAACAGCCTCTAAGAAATTGGTTTACCTGCTGTGACTGAAATTAGCAAGAAGCTACACAGACTAGAAGAGATTAGTCATCTGTAGAAGTGCCAAAGAGAGTTATACAATGTGAAGCTAAGCAGATTTTTAAGTACTCAAGTTTAAGTAAGATGGCTTACCAAAACAGGACTAGAAAATGAAAAGTAAAATCCAATCTCATGATTTTAATCAACCCGAGAAAAAGAAGAAAATGGTTTGTATAGGTACATAAAGGAAGCCAAGTTGCACGGTAGTCATGCCAATGTATCTTTGGCATCAGAGAAGTCAGAGGGTTCTTTGATGAGCACACATGGATCGCTGGTTGGTGCATTTATGTCTACTGATGGAGTGGAGTGAAGGTTATACTGTTATATCTTGATGCTGCTCACCACCAAGAAAGTCTACCTAAATTGCATTGCATTTGCTCCATGTTCTCCTAGCAACTTTCTGATTTAAATAACTGGCTCCTTACGTAGATGTTCTAATAGAGGAGGAGATGCAGTAGGAAGCTGACATGAATTTTTGGTCAGCCTGAGACTTCCATTAACTTCTCTGTGATTTAGTTTTCACCTCTATAAAGTGGCGTTAATGACACTGTATGTGCATGAGAATTAAATTAATACATGTAAAGTATTTAGAGTAGTACTAGAAACATACTAGAATTCTAATTAAATGTAAACCATATCATTATTGTTACAAATTATTATGCTGACAAGAAGCTGATTTAGAGAGATAGGAATTAGTCTCCAAGACTTGATCACCTTTGAGTATAGTAGCAAAGATATACAGTGCTGGGGAGCTGAAGTAGTAACCTTTGCAAGTTACTTCCACTTTGTGAAGCCTGAGCCAAACTGTTTGTTTCTCTTCTGCATCACTCCAAAATTGTTCATAGTTCATAGGATGCCATTTTGCTTTTTTTTTGTTTGTTTTTTAAAGACAAACAGGGGAGGGAGTGAACTTCTTCTACATCCAGATTTGGAATTCATAGACCATAAGATCCTTATCCTGAATAACTTTGCATTTCTAATGAGATGGAAATAACTTGGGAGAACCACAGATTAGGAGTCAGCAAGCTTTTACTGCCCAAGGAGAGATAGTGAATATTTTTAGCTTTGGAGGTGATATAATCTTAGGTACTTTCTTGGGTAAAATTACATCATGAAAGCAGCCAGAGGAAACACATAATGTTTCAATAAAGTTTTAGTTGGCTCATAGGCTATTGCTACTAATCCCTACTATTAATCAAGATTCTGAAGATATATTATCAACCAATTACAATAGAGATGGGAATGACAGAACTTAATTCAGACAAGCTTTGATTATCTATCTATCTATGTACCTCTTTATGAATTAGAGAAATATGAATACTGACTGCATGTTTGATATTAAGGAATTATTGTTAGTTTACAAAGTGATAATGGTACTAAGGTTATATTTTAAAACATTCCTATCTTTCAGAGAAATATACTGAAATATTTTCAGATGAAATGATCTGAAGACTCATTTCAAAATTATTGGAAGAGAGATGAGGTGGAAATATAGAGGAAACAAAATTACTAAGAAATTGATAATTGTTGAAATTTGATGAATATAAATGTTCTGTCTGCTTTCAAATGCTTTACGTTTTCCAAAATAATATGTTTATTTGAGGTATAAAAATATATAATGCAGATTTCCCCTCTCTCTCTCTCACACGCACATGCATGCACTCCCACATATCCACACAATAAGATGCAGGTTGACAGCTCAAAGAATGGAGGCTAAAAATCAGTTTGAGATTGAGCTACATGGATGGGATATATGACACAGAATGTATTGTGCTGACTTCAAAATTATTGCCTCAAGTTATCTAAAATTATAGTTTAATAACAGGTGCAATGTAATGCAATTCTGCTAAAAAATGAAGATTTTGGTCATGGACCTACTACATAGGGTAACACTTTCTTGGGCAAAGGAATTAACAGAAGATAGGAAAAATAGGCATAATTTCCCCTAGAGGGCATCAGTGTTGGAATCCAGCCCATGCAAGGAAAACCAATAATGGAAGTTGGGTGTGAGACCTGGGATTCATTTTTAATTACAGTTTACAAAGCAGAACTCCAGGCTTTTTCACATGCTGTTTTCTCACCTTGGAATGTTTTCTTTCACCTGCCAACTCTCCCCACCAATTTAAGCCTTCTTTAAATGCCACTTTGTATAAATCCCTTATGATTATACAGTGGAAGTAAGAAATAGATTCAAGGGACTAGATCTGATAGATAGAGTGCCTGATGAACTATGGACGGAGGTTCGTGACGGTATACAGGAGACAGGATCAAGACCATTCCTATGGAAAAGAAATGCTAAAAAGCAAAATGGCTGTGTGGGGAGGCCTTACAGATGGCTGTGAAAAGAAGAGAAGTGAAAAGCAAAGGAGAAGAGGAAAGATATAAGCATCTGAATGCAGAGTTCCAAAGAATAGCAAGAAGAGATAAGAAAGCCTTCCCCAGTGATCAATGCAAAGAAATCGAGGAAAAGAACAGAATGGGAAAGACTAGAGATCTCTTCAAGAAAATTAGAGATACCAAGGGAACATTTCATGCAAAGATGGGCTCAATAAAGGACAGAAATGGTATGGACCTACAGAAGCAGAAGATATGAAGAGGTGGCAAGAATACACAGAAGAACTGTACAAAAAGATCTTCACGACCAAGATCATCATGATGGTGTGATCACTCACCTAGAGCCAGACATCCTTGAATGTGAAGTCAAGTGGGCCTTAGAAAGCATCACTACAAAAAAAGCTAGTGGAGGTGATGAAATTCCACTGGAGCTGTTTCAAATCCTGAAAGATGATGCTGTGAAAGTGCTGAACTCAGTATGCCAGCAAATTTGGAAAACTCAGCAGTGGCCACAGGACTGGAAAAGATCAGTTTTCATTCCAATCCCAAAGAAAGGCAATGCTAAAGGATGCCCAAACTACTGCATAATTGCACTCATCTCACACGCTAGTAAAGTGATGCTCAAAATTCTCCAAGCCAGGCTTCAGCAATATGTGAACCATGAACTTCCTGATGTTCAAGCTGGTTTTAGAAAAGGCAGAGGAACCAGAGATCAAATTGCTAACATCTGCTGGATCATGAAAAAAGCAAGAGAGTTCTAGAAAAACATCTATTTCTTCTTTATTGACTATGCCAAAGCCTTTGACTGTGTGGATCACAATAAACTGTGGAAAATTCTGAGAGATGGGAATACCAGACCACCTGACTGGCCTCTTGAGAAACCTATATGCAGGTCAGGAAGCAAAAGTTAGAACCGGACATGGAAAACAGACTGGTTCCAAATAGGAAAAGGAGTACATCAAGGCTGTATATTGTCACCCTGCTTATTTAACTTATATGCAGAGTACCTCATGAGAAACCCTGGACTGGAAGAAGCACAAGTTGGAATCAAGATTCCTGGGAGAAATATCAATAACTTCAGACATGCAGATGACATCACCCTTATGGTAGAAAGTGAAGAGGAACTAAAAAGCCTCTTGATGAAAGTGAAAGTGGAGAGTGAACAAGTTGGCTTAAAGCTCAACATTCAGAAAATGAAGATCATGGCATCTGGTTCCATCACTTCATGGGAAATAGATGGGGAAACAGTGGAAACAGTGTCAGACATTAGTTTGCGGGGGCTCCAAAATCACTGCAGATAGTGACTGCAGCCATGAAATTAAAAGACGCCTACTCCTTGGAAGGAAAGTGATGACCAACCTAGACAGCATATTGAAAAGCAGAGACATTACTTTGCCAACAAAGGTCCGTCTAGTCAAGGCTATTGTTTTTCCAGGGGTCATGTATGAATGTGAGAGTTGGACTGTGAAGAAAGCTGAGCGCCGAAGAATGGATGCTTTTGAACTGTGGTGTTGGAGAAGACTTTTGAGAGTCCCTTGAACTGCAAGGAGATCCAACCAGTCCATTCTGAAGATCAGCCCTGGGATTTCTTTGGAAAGAATGATGCTGAAGCTGAAACTCCAGTACTTGGGCCACCTTGTGCGAAGAATTGACTCATTGGAAAAGACTCTGATGCTGGGAGGGATTGGGGGCAGGAGGAGAAGGGGACGACAGAGGATGAGATGGCTGGATGGCATCATCAACTTGATGGACGTGAGTTTGAGTGAACTCCAGGTGTTGGTGATGGACAGGAAGGCCTGGCATGCTGCAGTTCATGGGGTCACAAACAGTCGGACATGACTGAGCGACTGAACTGAACTGAACTGAACTGATAGTTCTTCTGTGTATTTTTCGCACCTCTTTTTAATATCTTCTGCTTCTGTTACATCCATACCATTTCTGTCTTTTATTGTGCCCATATTTGCATGAAATGTTCCCTTGGTTTCTCTAATTTTCTTGAATGATCTCTAGTCTATCAATAACCTCAGATATGCAGATGACACCACCCTTATGGCAGAAAGCAAAGAAGTGAAGAGCCTCCTGATGAAAGTGAAAGAGGAGATGGAAAAGTTGGCTTAAAACTCAACATTCAGAAAATGAAGATCATGGCATCTGGTCCCATCACTTCATGGCAAATAGATGGAAAAACAATGGAAACAGTGAGAGACTTTATTTTTGCGGCTCCAAAATCACTGCATACGGTGATTGCGGCCATGAGATTAAAAGACACTTGATCCTTGGAAGAAAAGCTATGACCAATCTAGACAGCATATTAAAAAGCAGAGAGATCACTTTGCCAACAAAGGTCCATCCAGCCTAAACCTATTGTTTTCTAGTAGTCATGTATGGATATGAGACTTGAACTATAAAGAAACTGAGCACCAAAGAATTGATGCTTTTGAACTGTGGTGTTGGAGAAGACTTTTGAGAGTCTCTTGGACTGCAAGGAGATCTAACTAGTCAATCCCAAGGAAATCAGACCTGAATATTCATTGGAAAGACTGATGCTGAAGCTGAAACTCCAATACTTTGGCCACCTGATGGGAAGAGCTGACTCATTGGAAAAGATCTGATGCTGGGAAAGATTGAAGGCAGAAGGAGAAGGGGACGAGAGAGGATAAGACAGTTGGATGGCATCACCGACTTGATGGACATGAGTTTGAGTAAGCTCCAGGAGTTGTTGATGGACAAGGAAGTCTGGTGTGCTGCAGTCCATGGGTTGCAAAGAGTCAGACATGACTGAGTGACTGAACTTAACTGAAATGCCAGTTTGAGGCAGGATTTTACTCCCTAATGCTCTGACTGCTTTTATTAGTCATATCTGGTTGTATCATAATTTATCTGTTTACTAGCATATTATTTCACCCCAACTATGATCAGAACCCATTTAAATGGAGACAGCATCTTCCTGGGGTCCTGAGTAGACTACATAGAAACTAATTCATTATATATCATCAAAAAATGTCTTGAATGATTCCATGCATATTAATAGAGGAGAAGCAGTACTAGGCACTGTCTATCCTAAATAAACACACAAGGTCACATCTAGTCCTCAGAAGGTTATATTAGACTCTCTCTTTCTCCTTGCAAAATTATATCTATCTAAGTCAGTTTATGGTTACCTCTATTGTTAATTCTTTCCCAATCATTCTTTCCATTCCCTTTGAATATCCTCTTGGGGAGAGAGAGAGACAGAAAGAGAGGGAGAGAGGGAAAGTGTGAGTGTGTGTGTGTGTTTAAATAGAGCACTTTTAGATCACAGTTGAGGATATTTAGCTAGTTGAGGATATTTCTCTTGCTTTCACTGAATTCTGATCTTTAGAGGGTGGGGGCTATGCTTAGCACAGTATCTTACGTGGTATCAATTCTCAATAAATTTGTTTGAGTGAATGAATGCATGAATGAGTTGGATTGTTTTATCCATACAGCTCAAACTTCAAATTGATGTCGTTTCCTAGTAAACCTTTGAATCAATTTTTCAAGTCTATTTTCTAGAACCTGCCTGGCCTGAAGAAAATTCCCTTAGGAGGTTTCTCTCCATTTTTAAGACATTTTCAATCTACCTGCCTGTTGGTAGTTAATTCCTCCCTCTCCTGCTATCTCAATAATAATAAAATAATTCCAATGTCTCGTTCCAAATTGCTCACATTTCCCAACTTTCTGCTTTTCTAATACCTACTACTTTTCAAATTCCTTATCCCTGCTTTTGCCCCCTGAGCATACCTCTATATTTGTCACCTCAGCCTTGGATACAGCTGGTCCACCATAACCCAGTAAATATTTTATGTTCCTAAAATCAAATGTGCTTTATTATTATGCTCGCCAAAAGCAGACTTGCAAGAACAAATTCATTTGAAAGATGAATGCTTTTATTTTCCCAGTGCTGCTGAAAGTGCTTTTTGTTTGTTTTTACTTTTCTTTCCAGCACCTCCATTCCCATAGTTTATCTTCCTTTTCTCTTATTTTTATGATCCAGGGTTTCTGTGAGATTTCTGTACCAAGTTTACTTATTTGGAAGTCTCTTCAAATAGTCTGCTGCTTTTCAATTTTAAATTCCTGCTTTTTTAATGCTGAAGAAAGAAATTCCTACTATCTGGAGTTCAACTTTCTAATTTTTATAGCCTAAGGATGATATATTTCTTTTTGTGAATTAAAAAAAGGGGGAAGGGGTGAGAAAAATAAAGGAAGCAAGCAGTTGATAGAGTCCACCGCACAGAGTCATAATGGCCAGTAAATTACCTGATACCCAGACATTAAATTACCAATGAGTTATACTGCCAGTTATTTATCCCCAATCTGTTCTGTCATAGTACACAGCAGTATGTGTTGGGTCCAAACTACTGTGTAATAAAATTTAGGGCCTTCAAGACACTCCTGCAAGGTTGTACAAATATGAGCTGTGCAAAAGCTTTGGTGGGAAGAATGTGACTTCTGAGATTAAACAACGCTGAGATTCAACCACCATTAAAATCAATAATAGAGCTTCAGCAGGGCTCATTTTAGACTTGAAGAGAGGCTGCTATAGTATAATGTTTAGAAGCCAGGCTGCCTGGGGCGAAAAGCCAGATCTGCCACTTAGTAGACATGAATTCATTATTGACAAGACTGACTCTCAGTTTCCTCACCTATGAGATGGGGGTAATGATAGTATGTATCTCATGAAGTTATTGTGAAGATCAGTTGAGGTAATATTAATATAAGTAAAACACTTAGCATAGTGACTGCCAGAGCAAATGTCAATAACATTATTCAATAGTATATTGACTGATTCATGTATTTGGGTCATGTACGGAGGAGGTCAGGTAGCATTGCCTAAGGATGCTTCCATATGAGCTGCTGAAGGGTGTCTGCTGCAATAAATAATAATTGTTACTTGCAGGTCTTGTGATCAAATTATTCCATCCAAGGCAAGACTCTGTATAATTTACTGTAATTCAGTTGCATGACGTTCTCTCCCTAGCCAGCTATTGTTCTCAAATTATTCTCATATTGGTTTAGAATAATCCGATTTGACCCTTACTTAACTGTTTCCAGGAAGATTAAATTCTTTGGCAGCCAAAAATGCAAGAGCTCAGACCAACAGTCCTGGACAAATCCCTGTCATCCACTGCCTTAGGGCAGATCTGTACCCTACCCAAGGAACACCTAGGTAGGCACTTGGCCCATTTGCTTAAAGGCTCCGTGACTAGGCTGTGAAAGGTTATCACTGAGGAGAACAGAAGCTCAAGGCACCACTAAAGTCTCACTCCAAAACAAATCCTTGGCAAGATGAGTTTATTTCTGGTTTAACCCCCTGAAGTGTCTACAGGTTGAAGTTCTGAAAACTGTAGGTATTAAAACAAAGCTTTTTAACCACTGAAACTGAAGATGGTATATTACCAAATGTCTCTAAAGCAAACATAAAGCCATGGTAGTTCAAGGAAGATGTGGGAAATATAGAAGCTTTTGCAAAATGTGGGGAAAATAAAATGCTAGCAACTTTGCAGTTTGATACTTTAGGGCAAGCATTGGAAAAACAGGCACACCTGTGAACTCTGAAGCATTCCATACTGCACATAATGTTTGATTAATCACCAAAGTGATTACACTAAGTGGCACCCACAGTAATTTAAGCAGATATATAAATGGTTTGTAATTACAGGATATTGGGCTCTATAATTCACTGCTTAGCAAAGAGGTATTTGTTGTATAATTACTGTATCTTTGAGAGATATTTGCCGTGCAGTTATGGTGTAGTTTATCCTGAGCTTGCAGACTACCGGCTGTCTTTGGTTTCCTCATGCCCAAACTTAAGAATTCTTTAGCAAAGGGTAAAGCCACAGTTAGCTTGGCAGATGAAGCACTCTAAACTACTTGAGAAGGTTGAGAACGTGAAGAGATTTATGATAACAATATTCAAAAGGCAAATACAGTTAATGTTTGTTACCCACTGAAGGGTAGCATTGGTGTAACTAATATGGCAGGTCAGACACTGGGTAGTTTAATTCAAGTCATGGTATGCATGCACTCATTCTGTGGGCTCCAGCAGTGTACCTCTAAAATGGCTTGGTACCAGGAAACTATGCCCAGTGTACACTGGAAAATACCTATCTATCCACCGCCGCC
>SJYQ01000326.1:0-28364 GCA_006410935.1 Redunca redunca | reverse complement strand
TTTTTTTTTTAATCTAACTTTTTTCTATACCCTATACATATAATGAATAGATTTATTCATGCCTGTGAAACTGGCTTCTAGGTAATTACATCCAATTGTCTACTACCACTAATTAGAGAGCAAAAAATAAGTGCAATGTGAAAGAGAGGGAGGGAGGAGAGAGAACTAGCAAAAGGGGGTTTAAACAGAAAGATAGCTTTAGAGTATTTGATGATTTTTTTTCCTGATAATGAATAACAATAGCATATCCACACACAAATAATCCAGTTAACAGAAAGAAAGAACAGCTAAGCAAGAGATCTACATCTGATGGTAAATGGAAATTTAGAGGTTTCTGGATTTCCATAATAATGACAGCCTTGTAGACAGAGAAAGTGTCTGTGGTAGAAGAATGCAGGGCTCTAGAGAGCAAAAGTGGCCAGGGTCCTCTTGGGGATATTTGGTATTGTCTCTGAGAAAGATAAAGGTGATGGGCAGTTAATCTCTTCTAATGGTGAGTACATATGTGATTCAGACCTGTGCTCATGCTCAAAAGTCGTTGGTTATTTCAAATACTTGAGGAAGTTAGGACCTCCAATTTAAATAATAATAAGTATCTAGATATTAGTAGGAGAGGAATGCAGTTAACAAGAATGAATAACGTATAATGAATGCTTTCAAGCAAGAAATATAAAGGTATCTGGAAAATCTTCTCTTACATCAAGAAATTAAATTTGTCTGGTTAGAACAGGAGGTACGGTATCTGGGCATATTAAAATAACGCCACATTGGGCATTCATAATGTCAGTCAGACACATGCAAAAAAATATGTAAATAAATAGAAAAGGTTGACTCTCTAATCGAGTTCTATGGACATTAATTACAAATGATCACAAATTTTGCTTTTGTTACCTAGAAGAAAAGATCAAACTACATCTGCACAGTTTTTAGTAAGCAAATATCTAAAAGTGAAGTTTTTGATAAAAAGGCACGTAGAACCATGAAGGTGTTGGAGACAGTATGCTTTCGAAATCTCTAGGCATGTCTTCAATGATCTCTCCGTCTCAGTCCTTGTGGAGTAGACAGCTGCCTAATATGACAGCCTGACCATGGCAAGGGATCATTGCAGACTTGGTAGAGACTCAGAACATGAACTTAAAGACATGATCCAAAGGTATCTGAACATGTATATAGACGGAAAGGTACATATTTAGATATAGAGATAAAAACACATGCTAGAATGATCTTCTAAAACATCTCAATTTCAAATATCCTTTCTCACAGTTAAGGAAACCTCCCAAATTTGTGGTAATCTCCATTATTCTACCAATTCACCTACATTTTACCCTTACGGCATAAAAATATTTTCAGATGACATTTCTATTTTAGGGATAGAACCCATGTCTCTTACGTCTCCTGCATTGGCAGGCAGGATCTTTACCACTAGGGCCACCTGGTAGCCTGCTTAATATCATGAGGAGAGCTTATTTTAAGGTAGCCTTTAATCATCTCCACAGCGTAATTTTTCCATGTACTTTGAGCTAAATCTGTGTCAGTCTCTTCCAATTTGTATGTTGCTCCATTTATCTATGTTTTTACTCGTGTTCATCCTTCAACAAAGCAAGCAAGCTGCTCTTTAATCTGCAAGCTCCATCTTGTTTTGTTCAGATTTAACCTCTTCTATTAGTTTTATTCTTTTGCTCAGAGAGAATTCATAACTTCTTCCTTTATACTGTGTCCTGTATATACTCTGACCACTGTTATTGCTGTCTAGTCGGTCAGTCGTGCCTGACTCTTTGTGACCCCATGGACTGCAGCACACCATAGCATTATACATTTATTGTACTCATTTTTTTTACATATTTCTACTCAGTATTACCAGAACACAAGCTCTTAGAGACAAGGACTATATTTTACTCACCTTTCTAACCTCAGTGTTCCTTGTAGTGGTAGCAAGTACATTAGCTAAATAAATGAATGAATAAAGAACTATGTGTTTGGATAGAAGTATGAAATAGAACATGGAAGGAACTTAACAGTTTTAAGTATAAAAGAGTCATTGGAAGTTCATAAATAAGGAAGTGATAGAATGCAATTCCTTTTTTAGAAACTTTGAATCAATTACCAGCATTAAAGTGCTTCAGGTAGAATGAAGACAAGGTCTAAGCAATTAGGAAGTCACTGAAGGAATCTAGAAATAAGATAGGGGGAGAAAAACCCCAAACCTATTCACCTGTCTGAATCAGTTGCTACAATTGCATCTCTCCATGTCATTACACCTAAATTTGTGGAGTACCTGTTTGCTTCTCCAACTCCCCCATCAGACTACAAGCTTCCAAGGTCAAGACTGTGCATTAATTGTCACCATGATGCAAATATTTGCCACAATAGCTTAGAAATAGCAGGTAACTCAAACATTTTGCATGAGTAAGTGAAGAAGAAAAGTAACAATCCAGATGAGGGTTATGACAGTGAGAAGGAAAGAAAGGAAGACAAAGTGCAGAATTTCAAAGGAAGATCTGCTGAGGTGTTGCCTCCTGGTGTTCCAGTCCTGGTGTTCCAGGCAAAGCTCATTCATTACACATTACCTCTTCATCTCATGAGGATGTCTTTTTTTCTTGCTCTTGATTGCTAAATCTCCACTTCAGTGCTGGCTAGTTTTTTCTTTTTTGTAAATAAGCATTCAATAAATCTTGACTGAGCTATATTCTAAGTGTAGGCTCTGACAAACTAGACTTCCTACTAATCAATCCAAATTGTATCCTTAAAATTAATACTTAGTTTCCACTTTCTCCATGCCCCACTAAAATGCCCCCTCAGCTCATCTGCACTCCATCTGCTTGTACCTCTTTGCTACCAGCACCCATTACCACATTCTCCCACCCTCACATGGTCCCAATGCTCTTTCACTCCAGCTGCGACTCAGGCCAGACTCGACCTGGTCCCTCTCTACTCAGTGCCATCTAAGAGTGTAACATCCAACAGTGTAACTCCTTGAAAATGTGGGCCTTACATCTGTGATCCTTGGATGCCCACCCACGTGACTTTACGCAGGACTCTCTTTTTATTTGTGGTGGATTAACTGCTGTGATCTGGTGCAAAAACAAAGGCTCAGGTGTTGAATGGTGTGAGCTTTGACCACATCCTTGTCTGTGGCTGCTGTGTATTTGCTTTAATACAGTGAAAGACATCAGATCAGGCATATATATCTATGTATACATTCTTATGTATAATGCATACACAGATAGTTGTTTTAAAGCAAGTCAATTAATTTTTCTGATAATATAGTTACTGGAAAGATTAAAACTGTACAGATAAATAAAGAGAAAAATAAATATTATCTGAAATTCCACTATTCAGAGATAATCATTGTCAATGTATTAAAGATATTATTCCAGACATTTTTTCAAGTTCTATATAAATAGAACAATATACATGATTATGCATATGCCCATATTCCCAAATTAGATCATGTTATGTATTCAGACTTTGAAATTTATATTTTTCTTACTTAACAATGTATTTTGGGATGCTTCTCATGACAAATTATACATATATATTTAAGTTAACATTGTTAACTGTTGTTTATTAAAGTGTTATGTCAATAGTTAAACAGTCTTTCCAAGATAGCATATTAAAAAGCAGAGACATCACTTTGCAGACAAAAGTCCATATAATCAAAGCTATGGATTTTCCAGTAGTCATGTATGGATGTGAGAGTTGGACCATAAAGAAGGCTGAGTGCCAAAGAACTGATGCTTTTGAACTGTGGTGCTGGAGAAGACTCTTGAGAGTCCTTTGGACAGCAAGGAGATCAAACCAGTCAATCCTAAAGGAAATCAACCCTGAATATTCATTGGAAGGACTGATGCTGAAGCTCCAATACTTTGGCCACCTTTTGTGAAGAGTCGACTCATTGGAAAAGACCCTGATGCTGGGAAAGATTGAGAGTGGGAGGAGAAAAAGGTGACAGAGGATGAGATGGTTGGATGGCATTACTGACTCAATGGGCATAAATTTGAGCAAACTCCAGGAGATGGTGAAGGATAGTAAAGCCTGGCATTCTGCAGTCCATGGGGCCACCAAGAGTCAGATAATTTGAGACTGAAAAATGATGACAACAACAACTTTATTACATGGTATTTAGTTCATCTCTCTCTCTTTGTTCTTCATTATAGTGTATGCTGTGATGTTCATTTCTGCACATATACCTGCTGTACTTGTCTGATTAGATGATTTGAGCAAATTTCATGAAGTAGGAACTTCTAATCCAATAATGCATAAGGTTGTTCGATTCTAAGCACCAGATTATGTTAGTAACTTCCTTTCCCTCCGGTTCACTGATGGTAAGAGAATATGGTCAGGTACCCCTGTGGGTCACTTTCTAGTACCAATGAACTGATATGGAATAATACCATTAAAAATTGGAATTCAGTTCAGTTCAGTTGTGTCCAACTCTTTGCGACCCCATAGACTGCAGCATGCCAGGCATCCCTGTTCATCACCAACTTCCAGAGTTTACTCAAACTCATGTCCATTGAGTCAGTGTTGCCATCCAACCGTCTATCCTCTGTTGTCCCCTTCTCTTCTCACCTTCAATCTTTCCCAGTATCAGGGTCTTTTCAAATGAGTCAGTTCTTTGCATCAGGTGGCCAAAGTATTGAGTTTCAGTTTCAGCATCAGTCCTTCCAATCAAGATTCAGCACTGATTTCCTTTAGGATGGACTGGTTGGATCTCCTTGCAGTCCAAGGGATTACATCAATTTTTATAGTGACTAATAGTGTTTATTAATATTCCTTTTTTTGTTTTTGTTTCACATTTTGGTTATATAGAATGAAGATATATTAGAGCAGTTAAAAAGTATATCCTAAAGTAATTTAATAGCCAAAGTGCTAGCTGTGTTTGTCTTTCTTAATCAAGTAAATACATTAGGACATGGGCTGTGAATATTAACAATCACAAACTTTAGGGTGATTTCTTCCAAATACCACTTTCAAACAGGAAAACTACAGACTCTGATATTGAACTTAATCAATGTTGATTGATGGTTCTTAGGGCCAGGTAGGAAGCTGCAAACTGCAGGACAATTAAGGAGCACAGAATTGGGCTTTACATGTAGCATGTACCTAACTCACGCACAAAGGAACTAATCATTGTATCTTTCCTGACATCTATTGCATCATAGCTCAAGCTCAAGGCTGAAGGCAATGGTAATATTTTCAATACTTTAAAAGATAATTCTAAAAAGATGAATATAACATAAAAATAGCAAGAAGAAAGAAAAGCACCGCTGAATCTTGAATTCTCAGGTACACAAATGTCAAGAATTTCACATTTCTGGTGCTCAGGGTGACTGTAATTGGGGCTCATTGAGTGCACACAATCATTTAGAGTTAAGTGCATGTTCGGTAATATAAATTGTTACATATGGTCAAAGGGAGAAGAGTTATGGTTGCTGTGGGAAACAGAACTCTGAATTTCCTGATTTTTGTGTTGTGAAATCTCAGATATCAGGTTGCATTAGCATCATTTTCTACATTTAATAACAGATTGCGCCATTGTCACTTTTAAGAGAGAAAAGCTTCCCCCCTTTCTCCTAATATATTTAAAGTGATGAGATTTATTTTAAATTGAATTAACCAGAAAACACAGGTTCTTTATCAGATATAAGTGACAAGCAATAAGCCTGCATTCTGCCTCCAATTAAATAATTTAATTGAAATAGTTAGAGTGTTCTTTAAATTTTTAAAATAGTAAATGTGTATTAACTGGGTTGACAGACATAACACCTATAAATTATCTTATTCCAAAAATATTTAAGCAGATTATTTAAAAAAGTCTTTCACACAAAACCCTCTCCCCTTGTGGCCACCCACAGCACCAGACCCTGCAGTAAGTAGTAGGCTTTGTCTGATTTCTCTGTATAAGGGAATCTACTATGGCAGTGATTACATTTCAAATCATCACCATTGTCTTCTTTATTCTCAAGGCAGTATTTCTCCATTGAGGCAATTGGGACTTAAAAAGGTTAAGTAAATCACTCATAATCAGAGAAAAAGCTGAGAAAGAATACAGTCAGGTCTGAGGGATGCCCAAGTCTGTGCACTTTCTATTATACCCTGTGGCTCCTGACCTGTCTTGACCTAATTCAAGTATCTTACCCACCTAAGGACAGATAATAATGGCACTAACAATGATCATCAGCAAAATAATATGCAAAATCCTTAGTAAAATCAACAATAGTGATCTGGACACAGATTCTGTATGCAGGAAGGTAGCAACTGTGGGGGTTTGTACACCCACTCAGTGTAGTTGGACTGAGGATAGAACTGGTCTGTTTTGTATTGCAACAATGGATTGGCATGGGTGGATATAGCTTAAATCACTGAGGGCTTATTGCGTGCCAGGCACTATTCCAATCACTTTACAACATTAACTCACTGAATTCTCATGACAATGCTATGTGGCAGTGATTATAATAATCCCAGTTTTACAGATTAGAATTCTGAAGCACAGAGAGGTTAGGTAACATGCCTAAGTTAACACAGCCATTAAGTGGTAGAAACAGGATGTGAACCAGGCTGTTTGGTATCAAAGTTGTGCTTGCTCTTAACCACTATGGAAAAAGACAAGAGTGTTGAGAAGTACAGTGAGAGGGCTGCTGTACTTCAGTGTGAAGTACAGAAAGGTGTAAGTATAGAAAGGTGTGTGTTTTTCTCTGTTGGTACTTGCTCAGGCTTTTACACCACCCCACAAAGAAATATTGTACCATCTCAAGATGACATAAGACCTTGAAAGAATAAAAAGAAAGCCATTACAAGCTACTTTTGACCCTCATTCTTACCTATAAAGGTCAATTTTTAAAATATCAGGTGCTTTAAAAAAAAATTAAAGCATAGTTGATTTACAGTGTTATCTTAGTTTCTAGGATTCAGCAAAATGATTCATATATATATGTAAATTATACAACATATATAAAATGTTCATATTCTTTTCTACTATAGTTTATCATAAAATATTGAATATAGCTGCCTGTGCTATATAGTAGGACCTTATTGTTTATCTATTTTATATAGTAGTATATATAAATTCATAATTTATCCCTCCCCTTCCACCTTTTTCCTTTGATAATCATATATTTAAATAAATAAATAAATTTGTTTTCTATATCTGTGAATCTGTATCTGTTTTGTAAATTAGCTAATTTGTGTCATATTTTAGATTCCACATGAAAGTGGTATCATAGGACACATGTCTTTCTCTGCCTTGCTTAACTTAGTATGATAATCTCTAGGTCTATCCATGTTGGTACAAATAGCACTATTCTGTTCGTTTTTATGGCTGGGTAATATTCCATTGTATAGATGTACCATATCTTCTTTAACCATTCATCTGACAATGGACACTTAGGTTTTTTTGTATGTTTTGGCTATTATAAATAGTGCTGCTATGAACATTGGGGTGCATGTATCTTTTCTTTTAGAGTTTTCTACAGATATATATCCGGGAAGGCAATTGCTGGATCATATGGTAGCTCCGTTTTCAGTTATTTTTGTAAGGAATCTCCTACTGTTTTCCATAGAGGCTGCATTAATTTACATTTCCACCAATAGTGTAGGAAGTTTCCCATTTCTCCACACCCTCTCCAGCTAAAATATCTACTTTTAAGTCTCTCTGTTTTAAGTGATTGCAATGAGCCATTCCCAAATTCCATTTAAAGAACACTTTTTAAAAATTGAAGTATAGTTGCTATATAACATTACATGTTACAAGTTACAACACAGTGATTTATAATTTTTAAAGGTTATACTCCATTTATAGTTATTATAAAATATGGACTATATTCCCTGTACAGTACAATATATTGGTGTAGCTTTCCCACCCCTCCACCTATATTGTCTCTGCCCCTTCCCTTTCCCCAATGGCAATCACTTGTTTTAAAACACTTATTCTCTAACAACAGCTCATCTGTTTCTCTTCCATGAGCAAACCTGACTATACATTCCCCTGTTCTGCCTTCCTAGAGATTGTCACTGTCTTATCAACATCTCCTTAAACCAACCTATTACATGTCTTCACTGGAATAGTATATTGTGCCTCAGCCTTCTTTTCTGTAGCTTTTAATATCCCCTTTGATTTTTAGTTTCAACAGTGAGACATATACCACAGAGATGTCCCTGAGTATTAGAAAAAGATAATGGCAAACTACACAATGATCTTAGAACTAAAGAGGACTTTATTTTCCCTGTTACATATACACATTTATCAAATCCTGGAAAGCAGGAAGGGAGGAACAGAATTTCATTAAAAAAAAAAAAATTTAATTTTAAAAATCCTGAAACAGCCTCAATCTCTTTTCTCCACCCTCCCCAATTTTCCAATTCATCACTTGAATTAACCTCCTAAGCACAGAAGCCATCAGATAGCTGAGGCCCTGTCTGGCCCATCGTCAGAGCCCAGCCACTCCACCGCGGCCGCGCTGAGCCAGGGGCGCAGGGCCCCGGCTGTGTGAGCCTTGATAAGCTGAGCGGAGCCTCCCGCCGACACTGCAAAGCAATTAAAACCGCAAAAGGGCTTTTCTCCCTCCCTTGTCCTCTTTCTTCTCCCTCCAAAGTTGAATAAAAATGATTTGATATATTATTCTTTTCAGAGCTAACCACTCGAGGGAAAAAAAGAAAAGAAAGTAAAAAGAAAAAAAAGGGGGAAAGTCACTCTTGAGAACTCATTATTAGCATGAATTCCCAGCACTCTAGCAATCAGTACAGATCCACACAAGAGGGAAGGCAGTGGAATAAAAGGACAGACAGAGTTTTATCTCAAGGCATGAAGGAAAGAGGGAAGCATTCTCCTCAGGCTTGGAGCCCTGGAGGCGGTGGAGGCCCTGTTAGGCCTTCTGTCTTTGAAAGGCAAACCTCAAACCCTAAGAGTTAACTCAGATTTTGTGGAAGGAAGAAGCATCTATGTTCTCTATCAAGGAAAGGGGGGTGTCCTGAAGCCTGGCTGGTGGAACCTTCACAGTGGGTCAGAGTCACAGAGGGCAAGTCAAATAATTGGGACCCCCTTATGCGGAAAAGGAAAGAAGGCTCCTGAGAGTTTAGCAGGGCCTCCAGGGAAGGCTGGGAACTACCAGACAAGAATGTCAAAAACACAAACAACAAACATAAATAATAAAAAAATAAAAAATCAAAATTTAAGACATCAATCAAAGCACACATTTAGAAGGCACTCCATAGATATATTTTGCATGAATGAACAGCTTTCTTGCTAAAATTTGCAGGTAGGAAAGTTAGATTTGTGCAGTCTCCATTGCATGAAGATGAAGCAGAAATGCCTCAGATTCCAAAACTATTAGAGGTACCAGAACAGTCACTAAAACCATGAGCCATATTTGAGGAGATGAAAAATGAAGGATGAAACTCCCCTGGGCTCTGAAAGGCAATATGGAGGACAACCTTTAGACGCTCATCTTAACTCAGGGAACACAAATCCTGATGGGTTGCTAACAATCTGAGTCACTCAGTCAGCTAGGGACTTAGATTCATAAATACGATGTAAAAGCAAATGACAATTGTCCCGTGACAACCGGGACACATTATGACACTGTGCCATAAAAAGGAATCTTCCCCCCAGCGTGTCTTCTCCCCTGTCCTCAGCTGCACTTCGCCTCACTAATGCTGCCACGCCTCTGTACTTGAGGCAAAGAAAAAGTAAAATTATATTGCTTTCTCTGGTCCAGTGGAATTGTGAAACTTTGGGAAGCAGTGATAAGAACATATTCTTCAAGCAGCCAGGTTTGGAGTGTGAGGGCAGCATACTCTTGTAGGCCAAGCATGAGGGAGAAACAGGGCATGTGAATGGCAAATGGTACTGGGGAGGCCTGATGCAAAACGGAGCGGAGGCGCATAACCAGGGATGCTTTCCCCTTACGGCAGGATAGGAGCTCTAGATGGCCAAGGTAAGGGGACATCAAGTGTCTTCTGGAGATTGTTATTCTTCCCAGCTCCTTACCGCATGCCTTCAACCCATCATGCTGTTTCAGTGGCCTCTGCCACCTGAATATTTGCTGTATCAGTCATTAAGGAAGCACCTGGCCTGTGTCACGGCTACAGACGTGGATACAACACCATAGCTTTCTTCAGGAACTTTTAGCTTAATTGACAAACTAGTTATATAAATAAGAAATTTCAGTAAACCAGTAGGGTGGAAGCTCACAGGGGTGGCATCTAAACCCGACCAGAAAACAGATAAGAAGACTGAAGAGCTGGAGATCTTAAAGCTGAAGATACTGGAGTGTGTTGCCAGTTTCTTCTCCAGGGGATCTTCCCGACCCAGGGATCAAACCCAGGTCTCCCGCATTGCGGGCAGACGCTTTAACCTCTGAGCCACCAGGGAAGCTGAAGATGATGAAAGGAAGGCTATCTCCTACTAGGGGAGCAGAAGGAGTAAAAGTTCAATAGCATGCAGTAACACAACACAACTTCAGCCACAACTGATATGATTAGTGTAACATTTCAACAGGTGCAATATATGACTAGAGAGGTAAGTCGGGGCCAGACTACTGACTAAAAGCTCTGCACTTGGAGATGATCTTGACTTGCACACATCACTTCCCTTCGTTATCCCACCGTCCTGTGCTTAAAAGGCCATCTGTAGCTTAAAGAGATGCTGGGAGATAATACAGTTAAATAGTCAGTATTCCATGATCAAGGGAAAGATGGCTATTGAGAGCATAACTGGCAGCCTATAATGTATTTATCCTGACTTTAGAGAGCTATTGGTGAATCTAAGCATGGAGATTTCTTAACTATATTTGAAACCCCAATAAAGTATTGTAGAAATATAGAGGATGTACTATATCATAAAATGGAATCAGATAAACCAGCCAGCGGAATGAGTAAGGTGCTGATGGAAATCTGACCAAGATGGTAAGCTTGGGACCTAGAGGTGAGATTAAGTTCATTTAACGGAAGAAAAAATAAAAGAATCATTTTTTGTATGCTTTGTTGACTAACGTTTGGTCACACACGTCTCCATCATTTCAAATTATTTTTGCCAAACGAAACTCATTTTATCAGTGAGGGCTCCAGGCAAAGGCAATGACTTACATAATGACCTAGACAAAAGATGGAGAGAACGGTTCTTGTCGAAGAATGAAACATTTCACTGCCTGTGCAGACAGATTTTAGTGAGAAAGACTCGAGAGTGGTCGGTAGATTACAGATCTGCTTCTCTT
The DNA here is from genome assembly GCA_006410935.1 of Redunca redunca. NCBI lineage: Eukaryota > Metazoa > Chordata > Mammalia > Artiodactyla > Bovidae > Redunca > Redunca redunca. The sequence continues at coordinate 17,151 of SJYQ01000326.1, read as the reverse complement.
AGGCTACGTGACTGATGTGGGACTTGATCTGGTAATGCAGAACCAACAGACAAGGGTGAACAAGGAAGCTGCATTCTCAGCATCTTTGTTGTGAGAGGATCACCTGGCTGCGTGCAGGAATTGGATTGGAGGTGAGAGGGTAAAACTGGAAGCACGGAGCCTGGGCATGGTGAGGACGATGCCTGAGATCCGAGAGCCCATGATACAACTCCCTCCCCGGGAGGAGAGACAGGCAGAATTACACCAAGAAGTAATTAACGGGGAAGGCGGAAAGGCAAACAGAGTTCACTGAAGAAAGCAGACATACTATCCTGACTCAGGAGCCTGCAGAAGGAAGATTATCAGATACTGCGTGAAGGGAGCAGTTATGAAGGGGCGAGCCAAGGGTACTGTTTTAAAGACAGACTCTGTAGGGCCATCCATCAAAAGTAGCTCAGCCGCTCAGGCTCACTGCTAACAGGTGATGAAACCTGATCCATAAAACATTCCCAGGGTGTCATTGAATTGAAACATTGGAGGGTTTTACTCACCCTGAATAAGAAATCACTTTCAGGGATTGAATTTTAACAGATTATCTTTTTCCCCTGCTTGTCTAACACACACACATATACCCCTTTTTAAGTGTACGGTTGTATTAACTATAGGGCTTTCCTGGTGACTCATGGTAAAGAACCTGCCTGCAATGCGGGAAACCTAGGTTTGATCCCCAGGTTGGGAGGATCCCCTGGAGAAGGAAATGGCTACCCACTCCAGTATTTGGCCTGGAGAATTCCATAGACAGAGGAGACTGGTAGCCTAGACGAGATGGGAAAGGCAACAGACTTCTCATCATACGTGCTGCTGTTAGGAGGGATTCACTCAATCATTCACGTATACATTCATCTTCAGTACTCACAGAGTTCATTTAGGGAGTTTTAGATATTGTGGTGGAAACAAAAGGAGTAGGTACTCGAGGATCTCTTTTCAAAGATCATAGAGCTTCAAATCATCAAATCCCAAGTAAAATTCTACTCTTTAAAGCATGTGTGAAAGAAATTTCACAACAATATTCAGTTAAGTAGTGGACTATCCTACGAACCATTCCTATCATAATAGATTTCCTACCATCAGATGGCTTATTAAGAGTTGTTTAGTTCTTGAATACAGTTAGTTTCTAAATATTATCTGGTAAACTAATTTTTGTCATTTAGAATTTAAAAAAATCCAATCTCTCTTTCATACTGTAGCAATTCAAGATTTTGAAAACTTTCTCATTCCCCCCACTCTAATTTCTAGGTGAAATAATCAATGATTATTGATTAATGATTATTAATTGATTATTGATTAATGATTATTATTTCAACATTTCCTCATATGTCATGAATTTCAGACATCCCAATCCCTATTTACTTTTATCAACATGCATTCTACATTTGTTAATGTATCATTTAATTATGCAAAGAGAAACATATACATAAAACTGAGTCTAATACTTAAGCTGTGGTCATAGTAACTGGAATAGAGATATGCTTTTGCCTCTATAATTCAATAAATTTTACTTCAAGAAATTCTACTTGTGGCAGTATGGCAAACCAGACATTGTGAGAGGAATGCCCCACCCCCACTACAATACAACTATATTCCAGATAAATGAATGACAAGGTTACCTTTGTTGATGTGAGCTAAATGTCCTGGTTGAAGTATAGAAAAATAGCATCAGAATAAACCCAAAGAAATAGAAAAAAATAAATTTAATAGAAAATTAATAAAATAAATACTGGTAAAATAAAGACATTCAACAAAGGCAAAATACTACTAATAAAAGACTAAAAAAATAGACAAAACTTTGTCAGAAACTGCTTTAGAAAAATAGAGAAAATAGACATACAAGAATTAAAATGATAGTAACAGAGGTATGTGAAAACCTTTATGCTCATAAATTTAAGAAAGCTGAACACATCCTACACAAATACAACATATCAAAGCTGATCCAAGAAGAATTAGAGAGTTTCAAGAGTCCTATAAGCAATCACTAAAATACAGAGTGATCAGTTAAAAATCTTTCCACAAAGAAAAGACTTAGTTTCACAGAAATTTCTATCAAACTTTCAAGAAACAGGTCATTCAAACCTATTAAATACTTATTTTCTAGTGAATTTACATAAATATTTTTTCTAGTAAATAGAGTAAGAACACTTTCTAATTTCATGCAGCTGNAAGCAAGCAAAGATTTTATTAGAAAGGAAATTATATAAACCACTTCCAATCATAACCTTAGATGCAAAACTCCTAAATGCAATACTAATAAAATACTAATTAAAAAATTCAAAGTGTGTGAAAAAGATAATACACTATAATCTAGTTGATTTCATCTCAGGTATCAGAAAGTAATACATTATTAGAGAACCTATCAACTTAATTTAATCCACTCACAGATAAAAGATAACAAATATATAATTATCTCAAAAATATGGATGATAAAATTAAGCATTCCAAAATAAAAAATTTTAGCAAGTGAGGAATAGAAGGGAATTAATTTTTTTTCAAAAGCATCTACCCCCTTTATTCTCACTCCCACCCAAAATGGCCAGTGGGCAGCTGCATCTGAAGAACAGGAGCTAATGAAAGAGAACAAAGCTGGAGATACCGCCTTGTATTCCTCTGGGTAGAAGTTATTTTTGACTATGCAGAAACAAATGCATTTATTCCATCATATGCCCAATTTCATACTGATTTCAACACCAGTTAAAATCTCTACATGTTACCCATACCTGGTACTTTTAGCCTTTTCTCTCTCCAGGGTAGTTATCCTAAACTTCCCCAAGTCTAGAAAGCAAAAGTTAGGAAAAGACACACCTTGAGGGTACCTTCTGACCTCCTCACTGCCACAAACCTCCCCAAGACAAGGGAATACAGAGTTTGGCTACTTGCTTGAAAGAAGAAATGGAGCAATAAGAACAATCTGGGGGAAAGAACAAAAATAATATCTCAGAAAATTGGCCACATTAATAAATGAAGTTAGGTACTTTAGGCAATGAGGAACAATTAAAAGTTTTGAACAAAGTGATAATGTTAAAGTGAAATTTGGAGAAAATTCACTTAAAGGGATGGAGGAAGTAGAAACTAGAGGTGAGGAGATAACTGTATGATGATAAACAGGTAAACAGAATATAAATCAGCATTTCCTAATCGTTTCCTACATTCTAGGCATTTTTGTCTCTAGTTGTTCACACTTTTGCAAGGTTTCATCAGATTATTAAAAATAATCAATGGAGTCAGTTTATGCTAATTCATTCCCTGCAATGGTTGATTTTATTTTTAAAAATTTTATTCATTTATTTTTGGCTATGCTGGGTTTTCATTGCTGTCCATGAGCTTTCTCTAGTTGCTATGAGCAGAACTACTCTCCACTTGTGGCACTCAGGCTTCTCCCTGTGGTGGCTTCTCTTGTTGTGGAGCACGGACTTGTGAGCTTTAGTCATTGTGATGCATGGGCTTAGCTGCATGTGGAATCTTCCCAGACCAGGGGCTGAACCTGTGTCCCCTGCATTGGCAGGTGGATTCTTAACCACTGGCTCACCAAGGAAGTCCTGGGATGGTTAATTTTATATGTCAACATGACTGGCCTTGAGGTACCTGGATTAGACATTATCTCTTGGTGTCTGTGAGGGTAATTCCAGATGAGATTAGCATTTGAATCAGTGAATTCAGCAGGGCAGATTACCATTATCCTACTTGGGTTGGCACTATCCAATTCATTGAGTGCCTGAATAGAGCAAGAGGCAGAAGTTTGTTTTTGCCTTACAATTTGAGCTGGGTCATCTCACGCAATCTTCTTCTGCCCTCAGATGAGGATCTGAACTATTGATGGGCTCCTTTGGTTCGCAGGTTTTAGGACTGAACTATAGAACTGGCCTTCCTGGGTCTCTATCTTTTAGGCCACAGATCATGAGACATCTCAGCTTCCATAATTTATGACTTGATTCCTCATAATAAATGTTAAGTAAATAGATATGTAGACAAACAAGTATTGGTTCACTTTCTCTGCAGAACCCTGATAGGACACACTTGCCAACTCTATGAAAATACAGTTTATGTGATATTGATGAGGAAGGTACAGGCATTGCTTGGGATGGGAATGTGAGAGCTACAGGGTAGCAATGAGCAAATACTTGAAAAGAGCTTATACAAATTAGAATTCAGCAATACATCTAGAGGGCTTAAGGAATCCACCTGCAATGCAGGAGACCCAGGTTTGATCCCTGGGTTAGGAAGATCCCCTGGAGAAGGGAATGGCTACCCACTCCAGTATTCTTACTTGGAGAATCCCATGGACAGAGGAGCCTGGTGGGCTACAGCCTATGGAGTTGCAAAGAGGTGGACACAATGAGCAACCAACATACAAACACACAGTGCATCTCGAATATCAAACTTTAGCCTCTGCCTTAAAAATTTCCCCCATTTTTCTGTAAAGTGTTTCCAGTGCTAATTTTTTATGTATCATAAACCTCCTCACCTACCACAAAATCCAAATAATCATTTTCTTTTATCTTTTTTTTTTTGACAAGTGGTTGGGCTTATAAAGTTGAAAAAAGAGAATAAAAGCAATGCTTTGTGTAACTGTCTGCAATTATTAAGGCCTTTCAACTTTACATATAACAGCCTTGGAACGAAGTCCCATACTGAAGGAAAACAAGACAGTTTCAAAACCCCCCATCGCCGTAGATGGCATATCCATCCTCCAGATTCTCTCAGTTCAAAAGTCTATACTCAAATTCTTTTCTTTCCTATGTGAACCATATTAAGTCAGCAAACTAATCCTTCTTGGTCTTTCCCACATTTCAATGACTTGCCCATTCTTTTCATTTCCACGTTTCTTATTTCATGTTTAGAGTCCTGCAAACAGCCCCCAGTCGGTTCTCCCTGGGGTCGCTCTCCATCCCACCCATGATGACAGACAGCCAACCGGATTACATTGCTCAATTTGTTCTTCCAAAAACCGATCTATGGACTCAGATCCAAAGCTTTCTGGTTAAACGACTCTTTTTTATCGATCCAAAATCACCGCTGTCTTATTCCTCAAGAGTCCTTTCCTTTCACGAAACTAAATCCAATCTGCTTGGTGCTCTTCACTTGTTAACTCACACATCTGTGTCTTCTTCCTTCATAACAGCACCTTCTCTACTTTCTGCCAATATGTTTTTATCTTCCTTCAAAACTCATCTCCAGGGGGACTTTCCTGCTTCCTTTTGTGTCAGCTCTTACAATCCACATCCGTGTGTGTGTGTGTGTGTCTGTGTGTGTAACACACAGATGCACACATATACTATTATTCACATGTTGTATTATGATTTCCCTCTAGCTGATTCACTCAGATCTCTTCAAATCTTAACAAAATATTTTGTTAATGTTTTTATTAACAGTTTCACTCGAAACAGTTTCAAAGCTGAGAAGGACAGTTATCATAATAGTTATCATAATACCATTTCAACAGAATTTTAGACAATGGTGAGGTTTTCAAAAGATGAAATTATGTAAACAGATGGAAGTACTGCATTTGGGAAGTGGTGGGAAGAGCACTAATATTGTCATTAAACAGTGTGCAAGCCTGGCAGGTTTACTCACTACTGAACTTTGACTTTTTCTACTTGGAAAACAGATTGCACCATGTGGTCCCTAGCAGTCTTCCCAGTCTTCCCTGGTCTTTCTTCTTCTTCTTTTTTTTTTTTATACTAGCATAGTTAACTTACAATATTTCAGGTATACAGCAAAGTGATTCAGTTATATATATACACAAATATATACACACACACATATATATATACATGTTTTTTTCCAGATACTACTCTATATAAAATAAACAAGGATCTACTGTATAGCACAGGGAACTATATTCAGTATTTTGTAACATAATGGGAAAAAACCTAGTGTTCTTTTCAACTCTATTCTTCTGTGTTAAAGGTGGCAGATGTGTCTTCAGTGATGGTTTTTTTTTTTAATTTTTATTTTTACTTTAGTTTACTTTACATTACTGTATTGGTTTTGCCAAACATTGACGTTAATTCACCACAAGTGTACATGCATTCCCAAACACGAATCCCCTCCCATCTCCCACCCCATACCATCTCTCTGGGTCCTCTCCTTGCACCAGTCCCAAGCATCCTGCATCCTGCATCGGACATCGACTGGTGATTCGTTTCTTACATGATAGTATACATGTTTCAATGCCATTCTCCCATCTCATCCCACCCTCTCCCTCCTTCTCTCCCCCAGAGTCCAACAGTTCACTCTATAGATCTGAGTCTCTTGTTGTCTCGCATACAGGGTCATCATCCCTATCAGTGATGGTTTTTATAGGAAAATTTTTGGCTCCCTATAGAATCACCACTCTCATCCCTGGGATTGTGAATATGTTACCTTACATGGCAAGGGGGACTTCAAAACTGTAATTAACATTACAAACGAATAGGCCTTGAAATAGGGTGATTATCCTAGATTACTGTGTTGGGCCCAAGGTAGTCACATGAACCCTTAAGAGCAGGAAATGAGGTCAGAGAGATCAGTAGCATTGTTGGCTTGAAGATGAAGAGGGCCACCTGGAGAGCATAATAGGAAATGGATCCTCCCACAACCAGTGAAGCTGGAAGAAGTCCATGAGCCCCGGATGAGAACCACAGCACAGCAAATACCTTGATTCTAGCCTAGTAGGACTCGAAGCAGAGAATGCAGCCATGCTGTGCTGAATTTCTTACCTACAGGACTGTGAGATAGTAAATTTGCATGGTTTTAAGCTGCTAGGTTTGTTATAGTAGCTATGGAAAAATAATGCACTCTCTAAGAGCAGGGTAATGCATTTCTTGTTTTTCTAAACCATACTGTAACACAGAGTAATCTTAAAATGTCCAGAGGGTAACTGGATGTAAAAAACTGGAGCTCATAAGAGAAAACAAAGCTGGAGGTACTGACCTTAAGTCATCTAGACAAACACAATTGTTGACTCTACAAAAATGGATGCACTTACTGAAACATCTGAGTAAAGCTGGGAGAGTAGAAGCATTTATGCCTAAGTCTTTAGAACTGGCCACATTTTAGTGATGAGAAAATAAAGGAGACAGAATTAAGGAGACAGAGAAGAAATGGTCAGATATTAGGTTGATAAAAGTTCATATATATACACACACATATGTATATATACACACGTATACACACACAGACACATGTGTATTTATACGTAAACACACACATAAACATGAAACAAAGATGGTGAATTATTAGAAAGAAATGATGTCACACCAGATGCCCTCCATCAATTCAGTAAGGAGGAAAATGAATACGTTGAAAGTGGTGCTTATTGGAACATTGACATGGAAGTTCTGCAGCAGTTTTTACAAGAAGATTCTAGGACATCTATTCAATTCAGTTCAATCATGTCTGACTCTTTGTGACCCCATGGGTTGCAGCATGCCAGGCTTCCCTGTCCATCACCAGCTCCCACAGCTGTTCAACCTCATGTTCACTGAGTTGGTGAGGCCATCCAACCATCTCATCCTGTGTTGTCCCCTTCTCCTGCTTTCTATCTTTCCCAGCATCGGGGTCTTTTCCAATGAGTCAGTTCTTCACATCAGGTGGCCAGAGTATTGGAGCTTCAGCATCAGTCCTTCCAATGAAAATTCAGGACTGCTTTCCTTTAGGATTGACTGGTTTGATCTCCTTGCAGTACAAGGGACTCTCAAGAGTCTTCTCCAATACCACAGTTCAAAAGCATCAATTCTTTGGTGCTCAGCTTTCTCTATGGTCCACCTCTCACATCCATACATGACTAATGGAACATCTATTAGAGCTATCTATTAGGACATCTATTAGAGATAATGTAATGCTGCCTCACTGGCAGCAGAGCCAGAATGATTTGAGCCAGCAGTATAATGGTGTCTGCATCTCCTTCCAGGGTACACTGTGATTTAGAACCAGGAGAGTACCTGTGGCAGGCGATTGTGTTCCTAACTTGGGCAATGATACACTTTGTACAGCAGAAGATTAATGAAGGAACATTCAACCTAGAACAGTAGGGAGAACAGATTTTGGAGAGCTCTTATTACAACAAGGAGCAGGCTGTGTGCCAGGTTGAAGTAACTGAGATCCCTACAGGAGGGGTGACAAGGCTTTGTGGTGCTGGAGAATAAAAGAAGTGACAAGCAGCCTTTCTTTCCAGCTGCAGCACTTTTTCCACATAGATCATCATATTCAACCTTGTCAACTTTAAAGCAGGTACTATTTATGCTCATTTTCCAGATACAAAAATAGAAACTCAAAAGTTGATATGGTTTAATCAAGATCCCAGAGCAGATCAGAAACAGAACTTGGGTTTGCAGCCTTTGCATCTGCCCCTAAGACTGCAGGAGGCTAAGTGTCTGGAAAGCAGTGCAGCAGGGACCAGAATCCCTGATGGCCACGCCTATGCCCTTTTGACATCACGCCATCTTTCAAAACCACATTCTTAATAGTGCAGGGGACTCTATTCAATACTCTGTAAGGGCCTATATGGGAAAAGACTCTGAAAGAGAGTGGATACATGCATATATATAATTGATTCCCTTTGGTGTACACCTGAAACTAACACAACATTTAAATCAATTACACCCTAATAAAAATTGAAACACAAAAAACCACACTCTTAATTATATCCAAGTTCCTTAATAAGCATTCTTATATGTATTGCTCATTTTCTTCTCACAGCACACCTGTGGGGGTGAAGAGTTTTATTCCCATTATACAAATAAGGAAACTGAGGCTGAGATAGCGTAACAGACCTAGCCAAATAAGAGTTAGCAAAGAAGAGTTAGCACTCTTAGAGTAGTTTTAACCTTACTACCAGGGTCCCGCCCCGCAACTAGATACCAGATACCTACATTCGTTGCATCTTTTTCTCTTAACTGTTTCGGCCTCTCTTTCTGTCCTGGTTTAAGTAGCTCAAGTTCTAGCATCCATTTCCTGCTTTGCTCAGTCGGAGGCGACGCAAGTGACCCAGCCATCGCCCAGGAGGAGTAGCTGAGTTCAGAAGCTACTATGCCCTCTTAGAGATTGTCTTCTGTGGGACAGGAGGTGGCATTGGGGTATGACTTTCCTCACACTATTTTAAATCATATGGAACCGATGAAGCACAATGAGGACCCCTCCAGAAGACTGGCAGCTTCTGTAAAAGAGCTGGCTCAGTTAATTTGTCTATAAAATGGTAGAACGTGAACCTGTTAGATGAAGAAAAGAAGAAATAACAGATGTCTTAGAGAAGAAAATGGAATAGGGAAATGGAGAGGGAACAACAACAGAAATTCAGAGGAAAAGATAGGACTAGGACCGCGTCACAAGGAAATAAATTCTATGAAAACTGCTACGTAACAACAACAGTAACATCCCCTTAAAATGCAGCCGACAGAGACTGTTATCTCTTTCTTTCTTCTTCCCCATTTCATTTATCAGAGAATTTGCTAGATAAATTGCAACTAAAAAGTTAAATAAGGCAACGTTTATTTTTTCTACCTGACCTTAGGATATCCCTTTATAGCCAGAGTTCCACCCAATAGGTAACTGTGTGCATTTATTATTTATTTTAGTCCTTTTCCTGATCTAACCTTCTCTCTCCTTTAAGAATCAGATGAAATGAGAATAGGGGAGGAGGAGATCCATGGAAGGTTAGTTGGTACCTTTAGCCAGTATATTAATGAGGCCAGGAGATGCCACAGCACAGCCTAAGGAACAAAATGCCTCAATAATTTCCACCACAAGGGTGGCCTTTTCTAGGCTTTGAAAAATACGCTGAATCAGAGGCAACATCTAACACTCCATTGGATTTCAGTAACTTTAATTTAGGTAATGAGCAAATAATTTTATGCATTCCTCTTTGTATCTAGGCAGTGACCGGCTTTAAAACAGGAGTAATTCTTCCCTCAAATACACTTGAAGATAATTTGTTTTCCCAGACCTCTCAGGACCCCTGCAGAAAACAGGATTTTGTATCTTCTGTGGTAGGAGACTCAATTGTGAGATGGAGGCTCCCTCTACTGGAAACAGTGTTAGTTGCAGGCACAAATTTTAATGTGCTTTGAGTTGCTCATGCCTTGTGACTAGTGTTTGATTACGCCTAATATACTGAGCACCAAGGATAATATCTAATTAACATGCACAAACACTATTCTTCTCTGAAAGACTAGAATGCAACAATCTATTATGAATAATTTAGCATTTATTCTCTAACTTCTTTGCGCTTTTTCACTGTCACTATCTAGGATTTTTCCCTTATTTCTATAACTAGACTTCATGTTTAAGAACTGGGTTTTCACATCATACTGACCTCAGGTCAAATGAAATTTCCATTTACTTGATTGGAAGCATGTTTTTCCTATTTACTATAAATATTAGCTTGTGCAAGTCTATTAACTTCTCAGAGCCTTCGTTTCTTGATTGTGGGAAATAAAGTAACAGGCTTTCCTAGCCTTTTAGGAATTAAAGAAAATACATGTCGATATATACATAAATTTTGCTGACATGGTAGGAAAGTATTCTCTAAGCAGTTGACACATGTTAATTTCATTTTCATTCCTAACCTCCTCACATGGCCAGGTCAGTGGATTTAACTAGAGACATGTGACTTGTAGTAACTAAAACACAATGAATTTATCTTAATTTTGAAAATTTATACTGAAATGAACAATCTATCCACTATCTTTTCTGATCAGGCAGTATATTAGAGGCAAAGGCTATGAAAAGGACTGAAATAATAATTCAGGGCCCTTCTCTCCTCCCCCCTTACCACCCCTATTCCAGATCACATGGAGGAGAGAAAGTTCGAGTTCCTGTCTCTGTCTTGGTTCCTGCTTTGAGGCATCTCTGGTGCTGCTCATTGTAACTGCTCAATGGACGCTGATTGCACTAATCTTCAGCTGTCTGTCTTGGCCTCTACATTCCCCTTTGTGGAGTATAAAATATACTTCCCATCCAGGGCAGCCTCCCATTCAGCACATACTTGTTTTTCTCCTCCACATCTCTTTTCCCCACTCCCTTCTCTCAGTGCTTTGAAGATGCCGTGATGGTGCTGCTCTCCCGCTCTGTACCTTTCATGTTGGGAGTTCAATAGCTCCTCTACTGTTAATCCATATCCTCTATTGTTAATGTTTCTCCCTTCTGGAGCACCTTATTCCTCAGCAAAGACTACTACCTCCTAATACAGAGAAATGAATATGTGAGATTCAGATTCATTTGAACCTAGAGAACACAGTTCATGCTCTTAATCTGCCTTGAACAATGAGCACCAAATACACTAAATCTATAGGAAATGAAGAAATCTCCGGATTAGTCTGTTGCTACTGGAATCCGAGAGTTTGTAAAATCTGGAGCAATCAAAAGCACGATATGCAAGTCTGACACACATTCCGTTCTTAGTAGCTTTAAGTTATAACATAAACTGCACTTTCGAAAAGCACATGTAACAAGGCGCTGTAAAAACAAAACAAATGAGAAAAATTCAATGAAAATTAAATAAAATGCAGACTCTTGTCACACATCAGAACATCACTTCATCCATAACAGCCTTTAACAAAACAAATAGGTTTCTGCTATGGACTGAATGCTTTTACCCCTCCAAGATTCATGAAATGTTGACTCTTGTCAACAACAAAATTCATGTACCATTGACTCTTGAATTGTGTGGGTTCACTTTTACGTGGATTTTTTTTTGATAGTAAACTTACAGTAATAAACAATTTGCAGTTGGTTGACTCCATGATTGCAGAATTAAGGATACAGAAGGCTAACTATAAGTTACATGCAGATTTTCAACTGGGCCAGAGGGTCAGTGCCCCTATTCCCTGCATTGTTGAAGGTTCAACTTTATTGAAATCTTAACCCCCAACATGATGGCCTTAGGAGGTGGGGTCTTCAGGAGGTGAGTAGGTCAGAGTGGCACTCTCACGAATGCAAATCAGCGCCCTTACAAAAGAGACCAGGAGAGGTCTCTTTCAACATGTAAGGACATCACAAGAAGACTGCTGTATGAATCAGGAGCTGAGCTCTCACCAGACAATGAATGTGCCAGCGCCTTGATCTTGGACTCCCGAGCCTCCAGAACTATGATCAATAAAGATATGGTGTTAAAGCCACCTAGCCTATAATATTCTGTTATAGCAGCCTGAATGGACTAAGTTTCTTTTCCTAGAGCTTTAAGCATGACAATGTGAATTATGACTCTCCAGGAGAAGGAAATATATATAACAGTTATTAATTTAATAAATCATGGAAACATTTTTATTTTACAGTTCATCTAGGAAATGACAACCCACTCAAGTATTCTTGTCTGGAGAATTCCACGGACAGAGGAGCATGGCAGGCTATAGTCCATGGTGTTGCAAAGAGTTGGACACATTTGAGTGATTAACACACACTCCCTTGAGCTGAATTTTCTTCTTTGAAAACATAAATCTCTCTAGAAATTACATCTTAAATGTTGTCTTGCAGACTGGACCATAAGCGCCATGAAAGCAAGGATGGTCTTAGCCTTGACCTTAGAGGCATTCCTTGTACTTATTGCAATGCCTAATACACAGCAGGAGCATTAACCGTGTGTGCTGAATTCAATTCAATGAAACGAAGCATTTTTCTGTAAAAATATTTTTTTAAATCCAGGTACATCTGAGAGATCGTTATTAAAAGCAAGATTCTGAAATGAATCAGTAGAAATAGGGCTTTAAGAATATTTAAATCTATAAAAGTTACTGAGGTTTGGTTTAAAAATGGTGGCAGGGGAGACTGGGGTAGAGGGGTGGGGTTCCCTACTGTAATGATTTTCTGCCATTCCCTCTCACTGTCTTTTTTCCCCTTGCAGCTCTTTGAGTTTTTATATTTGTTTTTCTTAGTCATAGGTAATAACTAAAAGAGAACAATTGAGTCCGACATTCTCTGCCACAGTTAGAATTTCAGCACAGATGTGCTTTATATATGAATCCCGGTGAAGAGGAAAACACTTTAAACCCACAGTCACTCTTAATATCCATCTCAGTCTTCACCCCGCTGCACTTCTGTAGATTGACTATGTGTCGGTTCTGATGTATCTACCCAGTAACCTTGTTTGGCTGGAGACTATTATATTTTCTGATATTTTATCACTGCACTGAAGTCGCAAAGTATCTTCCTCACTTTCTCCTCACCTTAACAAGGATGAGATTTGGGACTAGGAAAATCAGGGTGGGGGCCAGTCACCCCACAAGAATATCTGCCATGAGAAATTGTGAATTAAAGATCTAGGTAGGATGAGGGACCCTGCTAACATTGCAAAGCCACGAGCCCAAAGCTAATCTAAGAGCCTTGCCAAGACACATGGTTAGTGCTAATAATGCAGGATGCAGGACCCTCCACATAGCAATGAATCTGAAAAGACCTATTCTAAGCTGGGACACCAAGAACAGAATTAAGAGGGTGGCATCTCAAATCCAGTTTGACTCACAGTGACATTCTATTGGTCTTTCCACTGATATGTTACTTTTCCTTTTCTGGGAGGTTTTGGCCTCCCCAAGTTTTTTAATGTGACCCCTTTTTCTCCTCCTCTTCCCTCCTCTACCTTTTTCTCACTCTGTTTCCTTTCCCTTCTCCCTCTCATATTCCTTCCACACCCCACACATCTAAGTCTCTTGTGTGATTATGTCCGTGTGTGCCTGTTGTGGGAGAGACCTTTGTTCTCAGTTTTCCCAATATATTCTCCCGTCTGCAGTAATCATTGTCAAAAATACCATGCCAATACCATCCTCAGGTTGATGGATCCTCAGAGGTACATTCAAGTACTTCCTTAAGAAACATTCAAATGGATAAAATAGCCATGAGTTTAAAAAAATGATAAAAATAATTCAACCTCTGATAATTAGGAAGAAGAGAGTATGAACTACAAGAGATACACTGTTATTACTTTGGTCCGTTAACTATGAAAAAAATCCACTAGCATCATAGCTGAATATTATGAAAAGGAAGAAGAAAAAAAGTAGAGTTGCATGAAGGAGAAAACCATTCTCTATTTATTCTCTATCATAAGTCACTGTTATTTACTTTCAGAATAACATGGTGCTTCTAGCTATCCACCTGCAGTGGAAATCTTCAATTATCCAAAGAGTTCTGAGCATTAAAACTCATGCAGTTCACGTGGTTGCTGATGGAAGCAATATTAAAGGGATTTTGCCTATAATCTACAGCTGAGCCCCCGGATCTCAGTGGCCAGGTCATATAACATCTGAAAGTGTGAATGTGGAGCTTAGAATGGAGCTGAAGAAAACCCAATGCCTTGGCTTACACATGGTCTCTCGAATCGGAGGGTTGGGTGAGATGGCCTGATGAGAATACACAATAAGGAAAGGAAAGAGGATTCTGAATTCGGGTTTGAGGCACTCCAACATTTAGAAGTTGGGAGGGGGTTTCCCTGGTGGCTCAGCCTGCCAATGCAGGAGACATGAGTTTGATCCCTGATCCAGGAAGATTCCACGTGCCTCAGAGCAACTGAGCCTCTTCACCACAACTATTGAGCCTGTGCTCTAGAGCCTGAGAGCTGCAACTAGGGAGCCCACGTGCCACAACTACTGAAACCTGTCTGCCCTAGAGCCCACACTCCGCAACATGAGAAGCAACTGCCATGAGAAGCCTGTGTACTACTAGTGTTAGCCCCCACTCTCCACAACTAGAGAAAAGCTTACTCAGCAACGAAGACCCGGCACAGCCACAAATAAGTAAACTAAATTAAAAAGAAGAAGTCTGGGAGGATACAAAGCAACCTACAAGGGAAACTGAAGCAGAAAGATGGGAATACTGCCATGAGAACCCAGGTCAGAAAGCCAAGTGGACAGAGTGTTGCAAGAAGAAAGCAACTGTGCTGAAAGCTACTTAGATTAAAGTAAGATGAGGGTTGCAAAGTGTTTCTTGAATTTGGCAACATGTGGGTCACTGGTGAATTAAGCAAGAAATGCATCCATGGACAAGAAACACATCCAGGGAAAGGAACCTGGAAAGTTAGGTCCATGAATCAAGGCAAATTGGAAGTGGTCAAACAGGAGATAGCGAGTAAGCATCGACATTTTAGGAATCAGTGAACTAAAATGGTCTGGAATGGGTGAATTTAATTCCGATGACCATTATATCTACTATTGTGGGCAAGAATCCCTTAGAAAGAATGGAGTAGTCATCATAGTCAACAAGAGAGTCTGAAATGCAGTACCTGGATGCAGTCTTAAAAATGACAGAATGATCTCTGTTTGTTTCCAAGGCAAACCATTCAATATCATGGTAATCCTGACCAGTAATGCAGAAGCTGAAGTTGAATGGTTCTATGAAGACCTACAAGACCTTTCAGAACTAATGCCCCCAAAAGATGTCCTTTTCATTATAGGGGACTGGAATGCAAAAGTAGGATTCAAGAAACACCTGGAGTACAGGTGTACTCCAGGCCTTGGAGTACAGAATGAAGCAGGGCAAAGGCTAACAGATTTCTGCCAAGAGAACACACTGGTCATAGCAAACACCCTCTTCCAACAACACAAGAGAAGACTCTACACACGGACATCACCAGATGACCAACACTGAAATCAGATTGATCATATTCTTTGCAGCCAAAGATGGAGAAGCTCTATGCAGTCAGCATAAACAAGACCGGGAGCTGACTGTAGCTCAGATCATGAACTCCTTATTATGAAATTCAGACTTAAATTGAAGAAAGTAGGGAAGTCCACTAGACCATTTGGGTATGGCCTAAATCAAATCCCTTACGATTATACAGTGGAAGTGAGAAATAGATTCAAGGGACTAGATCTGATAGACAGTTCATGACACTGTACAGGAGACAGGGATCAAGACTATCCCCGAGAAAAAGAAATGCAAAAAGGCAAAATGGCTGTCTGAGGAAGCCTTTCAAATAGCTGTGAAAAGAAGAGAAACAAAAAGCAAAGGAGGAAAGGAAGTAATAAGCATCTGAATGCAGAGGTCCAAAGAAGAGCAAGGAGAAATAAGAAAGCCTTCGTCAGTGATCAATGCAAAGAAATAGAGGAAAACAATAGAATGGGAAAGACTAGAGATCTCTTCAAGAAAATTTGAGATACCGAGGAACATTTCATGCAAAGATGGGCTCAATGAAGTACAGAAATGGTATGGACCTAACAGAAGCAGAAGATATTAAGAAGAGGCAGCAAGAATACACAGAAGAACTGTACAAAAAAGATCTTCATGACCCAGATAATCACAATGGTGTGATCACTTACCTAGAGCCAGACATCCTGGAATGTGAAGTCAAGTGGGCCTTGGGAAGAATCGATATGAACAAAGCTAGTGGAGGTGATGGAATTCCAATTAAGCTCTTTCGAATCCTAAAAGATGATGCTGTGAAAGTGCTGCACTCAATATGCCAGCAAATTTGGGAAACTCAGCAGTGGCCACAGGACTGGAAAAGGTCAGTTTTCATTCCAATCCCAAAGAAAGGCAATGCCAAAGAATGCTCAAACTGCCTCACAATTGCACTCATCTCACACCCACTCCAGTACCCTTGCCTGAAAAATCCGGACAGAGGAGCCTGGTAGCTACAGTCCATGTGATCTCAAAGAGTCAGACATGACTGAGCTACTTCACTTTCACATGCTAGTAAAGTAATGTTCAAAATTCTCCAAGCCAGGCTGCAGCAGTATGTGAACCATGAACTTCCAGAAGTTCAAGCTGGTTTTAGAAAAGGCAGAGGAACCAGAGATCAGATTGCCAACATCTGCTGGATCTTCGAAAAAGCAAGAGAGTTCCAGAAAAACATCTATTTCTGCTTTATTAAGTATGCCAAAGCCTTTGACTGTGTGGATCACAATAAACTGCGGAAAATTCTGAAAGAGATGGGGATACCAGACCACCTGACCTGCCTGTTGAGAAATCTGTATGCAGCTCAGGAAGTGACAGTTCGAACTGGACATGGAACAACAGATTGGTTCCAAATAGGAAAAGGAGTACGTCAAGGCTGTATACTGTCACACTGCTTATTTAACTTCTATGCAGAGTACCTCATGAGAAACGCTGGGCTGGATGAAGCACAAGGTAGAATCAAGATTGCCAGGAGAAATATCAATAACCTCAGATATGCAGATGACACCATCCTTATGGCAGAAAGTGAAGAAGAACTAA